>SJOL01006655.1:288129-315153 GCA_004794785.1 Opisthorchis felineus
CCGTAAGAGCAGTGGGTGGATACCAACTGAAAATTGACGGATTGTCAATGCACTCAATGCGCCTAGGCGACAGGTCCGTGCAGCACGAGTTCCTTATCAGCCCAGACATAGAGCAGACAATCTTGGGAGCAGATTTTCTCAAGGGCGCAGTATCTGTGGCAGACCTAAAGCGGGGAAAACTGGCGACAAAATATGGCGCAGTCGAGCTTGAAGGTTACCCAAGCACTGCCGTGAGTCAGCTGCATGTTCGAAAGCTTCCGTCTTGTAACGTGCCGTCAGTTTAGTCCGTGGTCGAGGAATACTCCGAACTGTTCACATGCGATGGAGATCCGTTTGGCTTCTGCCCGTGGATTGAACACGAAATTCCCCTCTCGTCCGAATGCTTTCGACCTTACGGCCCCCGTCCGCTGCCGCTCCATCTACGGGAGGAGGTCCACAAACAAGTTCAAGATATATTGAAAAAATGGCATAATCGAGGAAGCCAACAGTGCATACAACTCCCCTGTTATGCTTGTAAATAAGGTGAGCGGAAAATACCGGTTTTGCGCGGATTTCCGGTTTTTGAATGAACAGACCGTAAATCGGGTTGTAGCCGTCCCTTCGGTTGCGGATATTTTGGATTCCCTCCAGCATACCCGATATTTCACGGTGTTCGACTTGCGTTCCGGATACTTGCAACTATCTATCAAGGCGGATGACCGGGAGAAAACGGCGTTCACAGTTGGGGACACTCAATGTCAATTTAGACGGATGCCGTTTGGTGTGTCGGCGGCACCATTCACATTCCGACGCTTGATGCTTCGTTTGACGAAGGGTCTACAGAATGTTGCCGTGTACGGAGATGATATCGTTTTGTACAGCAATTCGGAACCAGTGCAGGCAGTTCACTTGAAGGCCGTATTGAATCGCATCCGGGAGGCTGGCCTGCGGATAAATGAAGCCAAGACACAGCTCGCTCGGAGTTCGGTGACACTACTCGGGCATATAGTGGGTCACGGAGAGGTTAGCCCACTGCCAGAAAAACCGGCAAAGATCGAGGACTGTGCTGTTCCCAATTCAAAGCGATCATTACGGCAATTTCTTGGACGAGCAGCATACTACAGCCGGTTTTTCAAAGATTTCAACACGATTGCTGCTCCACTGTACTACTTGCTTGGGAAAAATCGGAAATTCGAATGGACAAGCGAAGCACATGAGGCTTTCGAATATGTCAAAGCGCGGATGTTGGATCAGCAACTGACCCTCAAACTGCCCAGGGTCGGAGGGATGTATAATGTTGCAACGGACGGTAGTGACCGCGGTATCGGCGCAGTCCTAAAGTAGAGGAATGGAGTTATCGAATATGCCAGTCTTGTCCTGACTAACGCTGAGCGGCCAACCTTTCCTAAACTCTTTTTCCGCGGGGGAAGGCTTCATCGCTGTCTCCTTAGATATGAGTATGCTGGTCAACTGGTGGAAACACCTTACTGCCTTTAAAATCCTGTCTCCTAACTTGCAGATGACAGTACCAGACTGCGTCGTACTACAATTAAGCATAGTACGGAGGCTCGTTGCTCTTAGTCCTCTAGCTTAAGCTTAAGTCCTTCAATAAAATATCCTCGGGAGCTCTTCCATTGAGGATGACATGTTTTCTGACTTATTCAACAGAGATTCCAACATTCTCCTAGAGCATCCGTTCTAGATCTTCGTACTGCTTTTGACTGCATGAACAAGGAAGCGTTGTGGAAGATAATGCAGGCTGATAGCTTGTCTGAGGGAATGGTTAACCTCGTAAAGTCGCACTGCTCTTCAGCAAGAGGACTTAAGCTTACCTGGAACCAGTCTATACGCTTGTTGGGTGAAATGTACTCACAAATGGGCAGCAGTTACCTCTTGGTTGCAACGGTCCGCTTTACGGAATTTGGCGTCTTACTCAACCGCTCCACTACACTTGACAAGAACAATAAGTCTACTGCCACTTCAGCTGATATCTAGGGACGTATTTTCCGACTTTGAACGTGTAGCGTTTGTGATATTTATCTTTCTGTTAGACTTACAGTCCCTGTAGTATATACGTTTATTCTTGCTATTTGGGTACCTTCATTTTATTTCATTTTTAGGATATTTGTTGGAGGAACACAAATGCTGCGGACCTTGTTGCTCCTGTTCTACCTTTATTTACTGGAGGGTATACCGTACGGTCTTCAATCCCGATTTCTTCCTCTTCTACTCCGGAGCAGCGGTCTTTCTCTCACAGCACTTGGTTTCTACAAGTTGTTGTACGTGCCATGGTTGTTGAAAAGCTTCTACGCTCCGCTCGTCGACCTGTGTCTCACAAAACGTTACTGGCTATTCGGAAGTTTAGTAGGACTACTCTCGGTTACCCTCACACTGGCCCTTGGTGAAAATCTCATTCCCCGTGAGACCTCATCACAGACCACTGGCTCGACCTCAGTAGTTCCATTAGCTCTATGCCTCTTTCTGTACAACTTATTTGCTGCAACACAAGATATTGCCGTTGATGGTGTGGCGCTGCAGCTGTTATCCTCAGACCAACTATCTGTCGGAAACACTATTCAAGTGGTTGGTTACAAGTTTGGTGCCATTGTTGGTGGAGGTTTTTTGACAGCCGCGACATCGCTTTTCTCTGCGAGTCAACTGCTTGGAATTATTGCATGCATATATGTCATTGGAGCAATACTGTGTATCACTTCTACGACTTTACGCGACGTGGAGGCCGCTTGGTCTGAGAATCAAACAACAATTTGTGTCCGAGGTATCCCGGTGTTTTACCCTACTTTAATCCTTCGGTTGCTAGTTCCCAACATGCCTTTTGCAATGGTTCTGATTGGGTTAAGCTGCACATTAGAGGAACCCTTGTTTTCTTTGCGTTAACCAATGATACTTTTTTTCTCAGGCAAATAGTCTACTGCTGAGCTCCAAAGGTTATCTATTATATCTTGTTCCAAACACAACACGGCCTCACAAACCGACTCAAATATATACAAGACGGTGTCCATACTCTCATCGTATAACGGCTATCCCCTTGAAAGTGGGTTATTTTCAACGGAAGAGCTCCCGTTGAAGGAACACAATTCATAGGGTTACTGGAAACTCGACAGCCCACCACCGGTTTCGCCCTTCTTAAGGCTCATCAGGTAGTTGTACCAGCTGAAGCATGAAGCCTTTGAAGCGCGTTCAGTTGAAGGATATTATAAACCAGAGATTTAGCTGGGATTCAGTTGAGTCTTCCGTCAAAACCAACTTGGTGTGCAAGTAAATGTATTTTACGAGCTCTCGATAGTCTCCATAAGCGTATCTTCACACAGCCATTCCCGTTCTTCGTCGTTCCTGGTAAGTGACACGCCTTGTGATGCTTTCTCTGTTAAGCTAACCCATAAACTAATTGGGTCCACATCCATGGATCTGAACACTCGTTGAAATGTAGATCCACTGCTAGACACTACTAACACTGTGCGGAGCTTATTCGGCTGCAGTTGTGGACACCCCCTGTCGCTCACCAGTGTGTCTACGTGCATCAGGATTCTTGGGACAGATGCGCCGTCTTGGTCATATCACAGTGGACGTGACAGTAAAAACATCCCCGACCGATTACACGGCCTCCATTTTTCGATTAATTTTCAAAAAAGATGATCAGGCAGGCATGAAACGTCACCTTGATTGACATATTCGCCATGTTACCCCAACCCACCGAGCAACTTTTCAGCTGTGAGGGACTCTGAACGCAGACAAATCAAGCTGGTGTCGTCGTGGTAAACGTTGTGTCAGTCAAGTACCCCACCTGGGGTCTTGGAAATTTGATTCTCAGTCTTCAATACGGATTCTTAGGTAACGCGTAGGTTAAATGATCCCGAATAATAAAAGGGAGATTTGAGGTAAACAACAAGTTTCTGGCTGGTCGGCACAGCGCATTAAGTCCGCACACCAAGTCACGACAAAGGGAATGTTGGCTCTGTGGTAGGAGTTACCGGTCTTTCTATCCGAGATCAGTCTGATGGCAATGCAACAAATTCAAATACAGGCAAGCAGATCAGACAAGCGCTGACTGAGGACTTCTCTACGGGACTTGTCATCTACACTATTCCGACTAGCATTCTGGTCGGACAGACTGTGAGTCAGTCAATCGATCAGAAAATTCCTTCGCCTCCCTGTAGTCCTACTACAGCCCTTGGTCAAAGCCACAACGAATCTGGTGTTCTGGTTGCGGTTGAAATTCAACGTAATGACCAATTATGAAATCTGGTAGTAAGTGAGCCAATCTGTGCTGAAAAGCCGAGGAGCACTATACAACTGTTTCATCCCTATTTGAAATTATCAGCAGTAGCTATCTCGCGAAATTTCCGGGAGTTTCTAACCCACGACCTCTCGGCTGTGCTTTTCAGCATAGATTGGCTTTACTCACAGGACGAAGTCTCAGTTGAAAATTCCAAAATCCCCTACTACTAACAATCTATAAGTAGCTCAGTATAATTTCACAAAACGATTGGGGCTTCCATTTGAGGAGCCGTCACTCCAGGAGCCAGTCGATACGTGACCAAGTGATTGAAGGATGAGTAGCACTATATCCTGTGTAAGTGTGAGCCAATCACACTACTGTTCAGCCGTCCTTGGCCAAACGGCCTAGTGTTCAAACTACTTACCAGTAGGTCGTGACTTCAAGACTCGTAGAGTTTCGTGAGATACGCACTGCGGATGATCCCATGTAAGGATGAAGCAGCTGTACATTGCTTCTTAGCTTTTCAGAATAGATTGGATTCACTTGCAAGACGAAATCCCAATTGAGCATTATGAAGGCGTTATTAACATAATATAACCACTAACCCGATACAACGCAGTGATACGCGTGATTTGGGGGTGTGATAAACTGGATGTGGGTGACCTGTGACTGGTATGGTGCGAGTGACAGTACGAAGAGGGACACAACGCAGAAAACTCTTTCAGAAGCTTGCAGGTGACGAAATATGGACAGTGACATGACGAAGATGTATTGCAATTAGTTCATAAACCCAGTGTCATTTGCTGTTGGATTTGCTCTAACCGGTATTTGTATCTGCATCACTTGTTTGAAAAATTCTCCAATCTTTCTGTTATGAGGGAAACATTGAGCTGGAGTTTTGCTCTGTGGATCTAATCAGCACTGAATGCCTTCGGTCGTCGTTCGAGGCGTTAAACTTACCATGCACATCGGAAATGGTAGTTCAGTTACCCCAGGGGGTAGGGGTGGGTGTTGTTGAATTCGTGGTAATTCGCATGTAGGGTGGCATCTTCATATTTCCGTTGTGTAATGATCCGGATTTTTTTTATTAAGCTTAGTATTTTCCGTCAAAATTTCGTTACATTCTCTCAATTGCTACTTATCAGAAAATGGCCAACTGGACGATGAACAAGTTAGTCGCATGAAAGACGATGGATGTACGGAATCTGTTCGACAAGCATCCTATGTAGCCACACTAAGCGAGGCTGTCATCAACTCCGTTGGGTCGCGACACCTTATTGCTTTGCTGCTCATCTACAAACTTGGTGAGCAGGGTGCCATGAACATGCTACCACTGATGCTTTTCGACCGAGGTGCATCGGTTTCGAAAATTGGTCTATGGAGTGGCATGGTTGGTCAACTCTCCTCTATTGTGGGTTCGACGTTCGCACACAAGCTCCAAGCCCCAGGCCGGTATGTTGATGACTCATAGGACGAATGAAGATCTGTAGTTCCTATCTTTGGTCCCCCCTCTGGTTGCTAGCTCTTAGCGTCACCAATCCCTTGCAGCACATATACATAGAGGGTACCTCTGGTCAGTGGAATCTACTTTGTAGCCGTTATTTTGTACTGTTCTGTTTGGTTATACTGTCAACCCTCACATTGTGGTGGCTATTTCGTCTGTCCGTAGTTTTCCTTCCCACATTAGTTGCAAACGGGATGGTTATTTTCTATCCGTCGATTTTGTTCTCATGATTATAGATACTTCTACTCAGTTTGAAGGAGACTAAACCCTTTGGCTGCTTCTGTCTCAGCAGAACCCTCTTCTTTAGTCTGAGAAACCAGAAAGTATTACTTTTCCCCGTTCACCGCTCACCCCCCAACCTCTTCCATTAATTACCTAACCGTTGCTACGTGCCTAACTGTTATATCTTCTGCTGATCCCGCTCCAGTGCCTAGTGCCAGAAAGAACTCACCGACAAGGAACACAACAGCTTTATTGCAACAAGCGAGTGCGTGCGAGTGCAAAAGTTACAACGGCCCCGCGATATTTAAAGGGAACTTTCTGACATTGATCCAGGCTGCCTGATAGGCGTTAGTGAACACCCATCAACATCGATCGTGTTTCTATGACGTGCCTGAATGCGGATCACATTTGGTCGTGCTTCTGTGGCGTGCCTGAACATTCATCGGCTTTTGCTGAATTGATTGAATGACTGACTGGCCTGGATGCTTGCCGGCTTTCCTATTGATATTTTGGTGAAGTTTTAGGGTCTCAGTAGGTTCCGGGCGTTCTGTGGTTGCTTTCAGGAATCTGACCTTCCTGATACTAACCAGTAAAATAAACCCGTAATAAACCTAAAGGATCTATTCCACATTCCACTTTTCAACGTCCGTAATCCTTACTAAACTGATCAGCAGGTCTCTTTGTGGGACGTTGTTTTCGCTTTCGAACGATGCACGTCGTCTGCGCGACTCAAGACTCCAGTTCGTTCGTATACCTCAAACCGCTCAAGGCGGGTCCGGATTTCTCGCTCTTCACTCTTCGAGTGAAGAATACAATGATGCACTCAGTTGAAGATACTTTGCCGCACTCGATCCCAGCTGTTCCGTCAGTTGACTCAATTAAGATAACTGCAGCCCCACGCGGAAAACCGTGTTTGATCGCTGTATCAGCATACACTCCGATAGATGACATATGTGAGGATATAGATGACTTCTATGAGGATATGTCACGTTCAGCATGTTGGTTTTGGCATGTGTTTCGAATGTCCAGGTCGGCCCGTTATGTCCGGAAAAAAGCCCATCTTAGTGGTCGGTTCGGGGCTGATGTTCACCGCACAGATAATGGAGAACATTTGTTTCTAGCGCATGCAAACTTTCACCACAAGCGCTCGCACTATCATCTGGAGCCACCAACCGCAAACCAGTCGTGGATTCACTTGGACCATGTGGCATGCTGTAACGGGTGCAGAGCTTGAATTCAAAGTTATTATTCCTTCTGTAGTACACCGCTTTATCCTGACCACGGCATCATTCGGGCACTTGTATTAATCGCCTTCTCCCGAGGGCACACCGGTTGACTCAAGGCCATTCAGTTCATCGTCTGCAAAGCTTCTCTATATTCAATCAGTACCGAGTTGAGTTGGCGGAAACGTTGTCATGAATAAACCGGCGCGGAGAGTGGCATTGATGCCAGAAAAACACTCATCGTCTTCATCCATGTCCAGGTGTAGGCCTCGTACGTGTTACACAGTCATTATAGCTGCCACAGTTTCGTTCATCGATGACCTCAGAAGGTAGGGATGGACAGCTATGCATTGGAGGAGGTGATTGATATAATTGACCTATGAATCTAAGAGTGAGTCGACTTTACATAAGGAAGATTGAGGGAGTAGGTCATGCATTGAAGGCAACAGCTTGGATGAATGCGCGCCATTGGGCTCGCGACTGAGCCATTTCTGCCAATTCTCTAATCAATAATGTGTCGCGCATCAGGGCGCCGATCCAGAGAGAGGGTAATGACTAATACAGCTGAGTTTACTGGTAATGGCTTACGTACTTTGCTGCCAAGTCACTGCTTGATCTTCCCTAGCTTGATTCCCCATTCCGCCTGGTTGTGCGAAGCGGGTTGTCCGAGGAGGCCGGTCGATTGGCATATGGAGCACGTGACCAAGCCAGCGCAACCTATTGAGTGTGATCAGCTCAGTGTCTCAGTGGCTAGAGCGCGAAATTACTGACCGGAAGGTCCGTGGTTCGAACCCGACCTCTGCCTCTCGACTTCCTCCGTCTAGGCTTGGGAAACCTGGCAGTATCCCAGCCCTCGTGCTTCCTTCTGGTGGCGTGGCAGTTAGGCACCGAAGGGGTGCTACAGCTGAACGATCAGGTCATCTATCATGGGCGAATTATTTCTTCCGAAAGCCATTCGACATACTTCATCATTACTTAACCGATGCTTTTGTCAGACTGGCAATGCGCCAAAGACACTGATGATCAAACTGGAATTTTCTTTAACTGCCAGGTTTCCGACCCACAACAAAACTGGACATTCCACGGCATTGTAAACTAAGTCCTTGACAGATAAGCTGGTGTCACGCCTGCACCACAGGTGCTGCAGTTTGACTAAGACTTCACTGACCTTCCCGATCTGGATGGAAACGGCGTCCCTAACTAGACCACCTATGTCGATAGAGCTACCCAGGTAGATGAATTTGTCTTCTGCCTCAATCGAATCATTTTCCATCATGAGGTTCGGGTTCATTCCTACACAGTCCTGTAGCTGCACTCCGCAGTTTGCACGTGCTCACTGGAATCCAATCCAGTAAAGCCTTTTCAGCTCCGGGACTGAGTGCATTTCCTATGCCGTGCAGTTCACAAATCATGGCTTCTGGATCACCGAACACACAGAGAGTTGAATGTGAGAGAGCTGAGTTTGTCTTTGGTGCTTTAAAATGCATTTTCACCCTCGAGTCTTGTATGTGTATTTCAAGGGCACAGCATACATCAACTTTGAGTGAGTATAAGGTCTGAGCAACCACTGCATGTTTGTCAGTTTGATATGGAGTACTGCTGTTGGCAGTCCCTATGTGGAAAGGATCTCGTGGATCTATCAAAGTGTTATTTTGTTTATTGTTAATTGGTATGGGGGTGGATAAGGCACATCAGTCAGGTAACAGACAATCCAATTATCCAGTGGCATCTGCTTGTGGACTGGAGAGCGATATCGGCGGACAAAGGATTGTGCGGGTAAATGATGCATCCCGGTTACCCAGTCCAAGAAAGAGAACTTAGTTATGGCACTCCACTTTGATTCAATGTCTCCTCCACAAGACAGTGGGAAGAGGAAGGGTTTTGTTCGGAGGCTCCGCCTTTATCCGAACTCAGTGGTCTGACCAACAAGGCAGTGAGCATTAGGGTTGGGAGGACTCTGTCTGGAGTCAATTACTCAATAATCCGACCTGTGCAGTTGGAAGTGACTGGTGTAGCCCGATGACACTGGGAATAAGGCAGAGACGTCTCACTCCTGATGCTCCCGTGCCCATAAGATGCGTTCGGACCCACACCGAGCTCATGGCAGCCGACCGTATTGGATAATCTATCGGCGCTTACGGTCAACCGTTGGGCGATCCGAGTGAAATGTCCCCATCAATGCGCTATCGACAACGGTAGTCCGGCGTGCACATCGATTGCTTCAGCTTCTGGTCCTGGTGTTTTGAATCATGCACTTTTCAAACAGAGTTAGCCCCAATCTGACAACTTTTCTTCAAAATACTGCAGAATGGAGCCCTCGATGATGGTTTCCATTTCCAAAAAAGGGTGAAAGAACATCTTGCGAAAACCATCGGGGCATCACTCTAGTTACCATAGCTTCCAATTCGCTTTCTGGCATTACCGTAAGTTGGGTTACTTGCTGGCTGGTGTTGAATCGATTATTCTGGAACAAGTATCGGAACTACGCCACTCCTGACGACTAAAAGTGTTTGATTTTTTGTCCGTTAGAAACTGACAGTGTCTGGGAGTGATAGGTGTCCTTTCTAAATTCTTATTTCTTATAAACCTATGCCTCCTCTAATGACATACGCGTCTACGGCAGCTCTCTTGAGTACCCCACATCCACTGGTGTCAGAAAAGACGGTCCTCTGTGGCCCTTTTTCTCTAACTTCGCAACCCATATGCTGCATGAGTGTTCTTTAGCTGCTTTCTCCACCTCGAGGGTCAAAATATTCACGTGTTCGCTCATGGACATTGAGTACGCCCACGATATTGCTCTTCTTGGATTAGACATTTTGGAAATGTGAACTTCTTTAAATAACCTAATTAGTGCTGTTCCTTGGTTCGGTACGTACTTCATACCTGCTGGGTACAATGATTTCCATCCGGGGACCCCAGACATGGATTACTTTACGGCATAGTCCACAACAGCCCTTCCCCCAACAGGATCATTCCAAACTGGTTCCTTTAGGATGCGTTATTACTGAACGTCTCCGACGTATAAGTGAAGGGCTTCTTCGTTGGAGGAACTTGTATAAGTAGATAGCCTATCTGTCGTGGTGAACTGCTGTTCAAATTCCTGTCTTTTGCAGCTTGGTGTTGCATAATCAAATTCCACTTCTTCCTCAGGTCATCTGCAGATGTCTTAGAGCGGCTGATGTTGTTTCGTGCCATCCTGCAGCTCCCCTTGCTGTTGATTGCAGTAGAAGGTGTTGGAGTTGCTTTCCCAGCACATTCCTTCGGTAAGCTGGGATTTTGTGCTATGTACATATCCGCCTGCTAATAGAGTTGCCTTTATAGAAACTGCTTTTTATGGAAATCACGGCTGCTGGGATCACCTTCCTATGAAGGCCATATCCCTAACAAGGCCGCTTCACAGTGTAACGAGTTAGCGAACCCGTATTTGTTCTCCATATTCCACTTCCTTGACGTTATTCATGAGTTCAACGGACCCCTTTTTTGGCTTCTTACATGGCAACATTGCACATATTATCTGTTGCATCTACATTTTTATGCGTACAACAGTCTTTTCCAAGACACGAAGTCTGAAGGCACGTGCATATGCGCATGTTCGTATTCACAACTCCATTAAGTAGCAAATAAACGGTTAAACAACGGTACTGTGTAGGGGCCAGACAGTGAGTCACATCGCAGTACTTATTCAGCTCACTAGTGAGACATTCTATGGTTCTGCAGGAAACACGTGTCCAAACGTCCATAATGCAAATGGTATGATTACCGTTGCACCGTGACACTTATCTGGGATATTTTAAGATTGGAATAAAATCTGAGGAACGTATTCGTGTGTGCGCCCAATAGTATCTTGAACTGTGTTAACAACCGAGGAGACCTTCCTCGCACGACAGCTCTTGTGATCTTGGTTTAAATCATGCTACTTACAAACACGTAGTAGTGCAGAGAATGTGCCATTTTGTGCTGCATGGTATAAACGCCTGTTGGTCCCATACACAGGCTTCGGGAGCTGTTACCTGAACACCTGACTTCACTGTCGATGTACTTATGTCATTCCCTTGAAATATATACAAGTGCTTCTAACAAATCACCCGACGGTTGCTATTGAGGCTGTGGTGTTCGGTACTCTTCGCACGATGGGCCTCCATTCATTCCCATATTCTCTTCTTTCCTGGAAGGACTACAGTGGCGTTCCCCATCCGAGGAAAGGCAAACGAGGTAGTCCAACTAATGACTCCCAAACCGTCTAGGGTTTGATAACCAATAGAGTGCCACAGCGTTTGAGAAGTCGTTACCGTTGACCTGCAGCACACCACCATCCTACCCAAGACACTACGATTAACCAGCAATCTATCTGTCTTCTACGATGGTTGTCACAGAAAGGTACCTCTAGCATGGCTCCTCGAAAACGTAGTTGTATTAAGGTGGGCCATTTATAGACCCCAACAACAAACAGCTTGCCAGCCGAACTTGTGTATGGGCAGCGTCCGTTTGATCGGTTCGGTAATCAAGTGTGTTCTACATTCCCACGTAGAACATCTGAACTGTCAAACGCAGTTTTACGTGCTCCCTTCTCGTTTTTTATTTGTTATTTTTATTATGACTCCCAAACTCTTCTGATCGTTTTCCCCTCGCTTATTTTCCGCATACCCTCCCATGTTTATTTCAGCTGTCGGAATGTTGTTCATGAACCTCACATTGTTTGTGAGCGGGGCTATTACAACGGTAATGTTCACCATAATGATGCAGTGCACACGAGCCGAATCACCTGTACAAACCCAAGCCACTCATTACACCGTTTTAAGCACTGCGGAACTGCTTGGCAAGTTGATATTTGGCGTCATTGCGGCACCTTTCACGGATTACCTTGGATACGGAACTGCTAATCTGACCTTCGTCATGCTATCAGTGGTGCCGGTTTACTTCATTAGGGCACGACGCGATTGCTTCCTGTTTGAACGAAAACTCTCATGATATATACGATGATGGAGCAGCTTGAAAAACTGTTTTGTCTTTCATCCTTACCTCTCCTTTGGATTTGTTTTGTTTTCAGAAATAATTTTTTTTTTTTTGCTGTTTGATAGTTTTCCGTTTTTTATTTTGCTGCGAAACAAATGATCCGGATGAAAAAAATGGGCTGGACTCGTTTCCTACGAAACACGGTCTTGGTGTCGGGTTCGTCTCTAGCTGGCTACTGCTTTTGTTCCGTTTGCGGTGATTTTTATGATGGATAATCCAGGTCCGTCTTCTACAGGCTAGGACTCACGCCACTCGTCACATTCTGTGTCGATTTTTAGGTGCATATCCGTCGCTTCACCTAGAGGTGATATGAAAAACACAAGGTGGAAAAATTGAGCAGACCTACATTCACTTTTACATCAGCAGCTGTTCTCGCCAGTTTTGTGGCTCCGCGACATCCATCAGAATATGGTACTCCTTTCGGTGGGTATGAAATGTGTCACCTATGGAAGGTTCCTCGTGGAGGAGTGGTGGCAGCTGGAAAGAGCTCTATCTTACGCTGTATTCCATTGGAGTCATATCCGGTTGTTTCAAGTAATTTTTGTGACTGGATGAGCCAAACATTCGGCACTGGTCTTGCCTATCCGTTACTGGAACACGCTGCTGTAGCGTCCGATAAGTCATTACGAACGTATGATTTTAGAACCATTTAATCAGACTCGAGAGAGGAACCACATCATCATGAATATTTACCCTAGTACAACAACAAAGACAGTTATCGAAGAAGTACTCTCATTTACAAGTTAAGTTGTCATTGGGAGACCTAATTGAATCTATCGCTTATCGTATCCTTCAACCGAATGTGCTGCAAAAAAAACCAGATCATCAGCGAAAGTAGATTCAGTTGGGTGCCTTGTCAGCATCAACCTGATTTGTAAACAAGTGTAGTCCGCCAGTTGCCTCATAAGCAGTCCCTTTTTCTAGACCCCATTCAGCAACTTGTCGTGTTTTTTTTATTTTATGTATTTTGCTATTTTGAATTTATCGTTTTGGTTTTAGTGACAGTGCGCACCCATTGTCTCTTGCTCTCCCGAAGTCGTGCAATCACACACCAAGCCGATATTGTTTTATCTGGGCATCAGATTTCTACGTTTCATGCGCACTCGTGAGTTCCGATATGGTGATTGTTGGACTGTTCAAATCCTTGATCATCGAGCACTATTGGCATTATCTATCTTGTGTCCCAGACAAAAGCATGCTACACAGTAGGGGACACAAATTCATTTCTCAGTTGAATCGTTGCAATCTAGGGTTCAGTGGACAACGTACAGTGATTTGTTGCACGCCCCGCATACCTTTTTCATCAAAGAATGACGGTACCATGGTTCATACACCTGGTCGATCTGAGGTATGTAAACAGTCCAGCTATTTCTTTCTTCGGTCATATTCCTTTCTTTTCAAGTGACACACCACGCTTCGTTGCTCCAATTCGGTGTAAGCGTCCTGACTTGTGGATTCATTCGAGGAATGTGTTCTTTGATGAATGATTGTCACTCCATGAACTTCAGACCGGCTCTGGTTTGTTTTTCTCATCAGGTGAGGTGCGACTCTGGACAATATGCATGCCTCGGGTGGTGGGGGAATATATATGGATGTTGAAAACTTTTTGCCGTGAAGCTGAACTAGCAAAAGAGGTTGTAACTTGAAATCTTACTTGAACCGCTAGCGCTAATGTTTTTCAAGCTAAAGTATCACATAAAAGTTTGTTCACATACGGCCCATCGTTTGCAAGCTTAATTGTTTCCAGATTAGAAGAGATGAACACTCTCTGGAAGCCAAAAATAATTCAGTCACCTTAAGTATCGCAACCCTCGTCTCTGTAGTTTGTATGTGTCTAATCACTATTTCCCCATCCTAGGTGATAACCACTTGCGCTCCTCCGATCTTAGGCAGGTAGGTACTGTAGTCCCCCCGAATAAGGAATTCTGCTGAATGGTCACTTTCACTCAACCACGCGAAAATAGCTAATCTCCAAGACGGTTTGGAAAGCTGCAGCCGCTTCAGTCCCGTTACTCTTCAGTAGGAACCACTTGACCGAAACCGGTAAACTTTACCATTAAATGTCATGCCTGCAAATTACTGCCCGTCTATTTTTGGCGAAACGTTCTTGGGCGCTAATTTTAGCTCCACCAATTAATTATAGGAACTAATTTCCGAACACGGTCACTTATGGTTTTTCATATTGTGAGAACCCGTGTGACGTAGGCAGCAGCTGATCAATGCGTTTGGTTATGATCATAAGGGCGACAAGGAAGTTCTCAATGGTTCGTTGAACGTGTAATTCAGCACGTGCATTAACCCCAACTCCGTTGGAAGTAAACGTCCTAAGAATCTGAGGGCATATTGCTCAACTCAGCCAAAAAGTAGTTTTCGTGAGGCCCTACTCAAAGTAATATAAAACCGACTTTGTTACTCATGATGATCGTATGAGAGCTACACGAGGAGAGAGTTGCCGCTCATGGTGTGTGTGCCTTCACGTGTCCTATAAAGCTTATCATTACACTGTTGGTTTTAATCTAGGAAATTTTCATTTTCTGTCGCTTCACAGTTGCTAAGATGTTTGTGATCACCACTCCAAAATTTGCAACCTTAAGACCACAATGATAAAACCTTATTCCCAGTGTTACTTGGTAGTTCTGCAGATTTTACCAGTTCACGTCTCTTGTGATGACACTTCTGTCCAGGCCGTTTGCTATTGAATAACCTTCATTATGTTGGCCTCTGTTTCCAAAAATAGGGTCAAGCACCGCGTCGAATATGGATTTTCATTACTGGTATTACTGGGTTAGCCTCACTTTTTCAGCAGTGAGTTGGAGCGTTTTTAGGCTTTTCATTGTTCACCGTCTCTCCAGTCCACGTGACCGCCGTGTACGAAGGAGCAACTTAGTTTGTGGGTTGCTCTGAGAATTCTTCCTTTTTCACGGCAACTTTGTTCCATGTACATGTCGTCGGTTGGTCTAACTGTTACCGTCTCGCTCGCCACGAGGTTAGGGAGCGGTTTGTTCAGGGAGATGGGTCGAAGAGCTGTGTTGCAACGCCACTTACGAGACTCATGTTCTGGTACTGCTCAAAGAAAAAAAAACAGAAATTCACTCAAGATGTTAGGTGTGATACGGAACTATCATGAAACACACCACTGGATTGCATCTACCAGCGTCTTTAACCACCGACTTAGCCCCGTCCCAGTCTTCCCCTCAAGGGCGACAATGGCTTCTTGCGCAACCACTGCTTTCAAATTTCATGCTATGCTGCCAGATCGTAAGCTGGCGTTTTCACGGCCGTTTCCATTCTGTACATGGTTGCGCAAAGACACGGTAGATGGTCCACTGGAACTTGAAAAATGTGAAAAAGGCCGTGGGATACTGGAAGGATCGTAAGTTTCTAACCATAGTACTCACACTCAGGATTCCCTACTCGACCTGCCCACAAGTCTCAAGCACTCTTTAAGGGATGCCGATGCTCAGGCAATGGAAGCGCTTAACAGCTGTTTTCAATCAGCAGGTGTCTGAACAATACATGATATCAAGTCGACACCACAGGTGCCGTTGGTCGCGAATTTCTTTGTTCAGATAATCTGTCATTGTGAACGTCCCAGTGAACGAAAATTGGTTTACCCACGGGTTGATCAGAACCACAATGAATTTTACTTCTAGATGGTGGGCAGTATTGCTGACGTGCAACATCCGTTTTTTCCGGCACTTCGGTACTAAATACTACGGCTGTATAGTCAGATCTCTGAAACAGATCTCCAGGTGAAACTTCAAGGCTGACCTTAGTCGGTTTTGTAACCGGCCCACGTACTTCGACCACTGTTCAAATTTTATCAACAAGCCTGATAGATATCCAACGCTCTTTATGCGGAGCACCATCTCAAGCTGTATGGACACCACGTAAATTTTCCCAGTTTCGAAACTCTCCCGTATTATCTTTGTCGCCAAAACTCATCAACAGAGGCTCACTACCTATAGAATGTTTGTACTGTATTCATAATCGGCCAGTCGAAGGTTTGCTTGTTCAGTCATCTCATCGAAAGTCGAAGACACTTCTATTTCCGAACCTCTGTTGCTCTCAATACCTCCTTAACTATCTCCACTAATTGTGTACAGCGTGAAAACCTGAACCAACACTTTGATTGCACTGCGATATGACACAGACACGGAAATCTCTACTTTTGCAGGTCCTGTTCGGCACCTACCATACTCCATTTGAAAGGGCATAAGAGATTCCACTATCTTTCCATCTGGCAATGTGCCAGAATTTAAGCATCTACAAGCATTTATTTACGGAAAAATACATGGAAAACTATCGTTTATGGGATACACTCCATGTCTTGTGCGTACCTATCTTAACCCTAATAATAACCAGAAATGAAATACAGATGATCAAAGTCCACGGTCGCGATTGTTAGACAAACACGACTGAGGATGGATCAGGGTCAGCGGAATGAAGCACTTCCGCTGAAACAGGAAAAAGGCTAGACTCTAAATTCAGTGGAGGGATTATCACGAAGAAGGCAGCCTATGTGGTCAGCAATTTCACTGCACGGTTTCATTACTGTGGAAGGAAACCAATGTTAAAGCCTTAACAAAACAAGTATAATAATAATAATAATAATAATAATAATAATCGTTCAGTTGTAGCATAGCTGCCATACCACCCGAAGGAAGTACGAGGGCTGAGGTACGGCCAGGTTGCCGAAACCGGAGCAATCGAGATGCCATAGTTGGTTTCGACCCACGGACCTTCTGGTCAGTAAGTTCGCCCCTTAGCCACTGAGTTATCTCGGGCTGACAACGCGGATATAGCCACAAGTGATCTGTAATAGCCAAAGCACCAGTGATCTCTATACGAGGATTTCCAAAAAAGACGTGCACGTGTGATGAATGATTAAGCAGTTGATTGCTGCATCCAACCGACAGCCGATTGCATGAATACCTTACTTTGGACACTCGTGCCTCCATTCCGACTAACGTGGTCACAGACCTACATCGAATTTGACATTCCTCATGCGCGCCATTCGCATTTATCCCTTTCAGCATTGTAACAAGCAAACGGTATCTTCGAGTGATGCGTAATACCAGAACCTCCGGGAAGGCAAAACAAAGTCGGAGCTGGGTTTCTATACGGTACTATTAATATAAGACATCAATTCACAAAATGTACAAACCTCGACAGTAGATACTCGTCAACAACAAACGGTCCACTTGGACTACAAAAATACGAACCAAATGAGCAAACAGGCTCCCACGTGAGACAGTCACACGTGCGTAAGGTCGGCCACAAATGGCTGGATAACCTCAAGGCCAAATGGATGAAGTGGTAAGGACAAACAAACGTCGGTTCATATAGACGCACTAAACACAAAACTGGAGCGTGGGTTACAAATAGGGACAAGAAACGTGGGGAATTTCAAATGTCAAAGTTATGCACGATACAAGCATATAAATGCAGTGACAATTATTCTTTTCGCTCCCGGTCTACCATATGAATTACGCTAGCCGTTCGACTGTTAATGCAGAGCTGTCATAAATTGGCTGGGAAGAATTTACATAGTCTTTCTCTACTAAACGAAAGCAAGCGCTACTGACGCAAGGTCGTAAGGCGTTATCTTTGGTAAAGTACTTACATTGTGTGATGAAGACTGCTTACTTCATGAAATGACATAACAGGATCGTTACTATATTGGTTTGATCACACGAAGTTTTGCGATAGATTCAATCTCATTAGAACGTCACAGCCCATTAACAGTAGTCTTTCGAGAAGCGGTGAATGACGATGTAACGAGAGTGAACCGTAGGAAAAAAGAAAGGCTTACGTAGCGGATAGTGCCTTGTTGGGATCAAGCTACCAGGGTCAGGGGAAATGTCAACAGTGGAAGACTTAAGACCCTCTTTGTATGAGGCCCACTCATCCTCTGTAAAAAGCGTTCTCAATAACAGATAGTTGCACCTACGAACACCCCAATTTCTCAGAATACAACCAATTACGCGCCTAAACCAGATATCCAGCTCGTAAGGTTTTGTTCCTTCACTGCTGGAATTATATCGTGGATTTAAAAAATCACGACTAACACACCAATTCTATTCTTTCTGTTCGTACCATCCATACACCAATTGCTCTCCTCTGCTTTGCTGGATCCAGGCAATATTTCATACCTACACTCCCTGATTGTGATGGTTCACCTGTACTCTGAAAGTACGCCACGTTCGAACCGAAAAGCTATCACAGGGAAATTCAACGGTTTTGCTGTTAGGGAATTTCTAAGCTAAAAATCTAAATCACTTATGAACCCAATTGGTGTTAACGAGAGACCCGGGCGAATGGCATTTTATTCTCTCGTTTATAACCGTACATGTAGTATTGTGTCAGAAATTTGAATACTTCCTGTGGAAGCCCAATTGTGAATGAATTTGTTTAATATGCTCAATAAACGATTTATGTAAACGATCTATCCACATACTAACATGCAGCCAGGTGAGCAAAAATATGCAAAATGCAACTGTTTTGTCATTTGATTGCCTGAAGAAAGTTGATCAATGAATATCCCATCTAGTTTCAACTGTCCATTTTAGTCAACAAATTTTAGGGCACTGATGGCATAACTTTGTTGCTTGTGTGTAATTAGCTGCACGCCACTATCCCTGGTGTAACATAGTTAGTTAATACAATACTCGATCTAAAACTCCATTATAGCCAAGGCAAAACATTGTTAAAACGACAACCTTCACCACGTCCAGATACTCTAAAGAAACAAATTTTCATTTCATTCCCTATCATTTCTGAATGGATCCACGAAAGCTTTAGTTCTGGGAGGGTCTGTTGCACTTATGGGAGTTCTAACTCGTACAAGTTGAGTAATACTCAAAAGGCTGAAGAATGTGTTTGCTACGAAAGAATGTTCGCTGTGGCGATAGTCATCGTAGCGATATTCTACCGTAATTGTTGCATGAAGTATACCTTCCGTGCTACTTCACCAGGTTACTCAGGAGCATGAATAGATACCTCGCAAAGACTACTTGCTAGTGGATTTTCGCAGTTTCACCGTGCGTTTTTCCGCGGACTGTAATCCATCAGTTTTTCTTTCGGTTGTAAGGCTAAAATCTTTCAGCGACAAAACTTCAATTGGGAGTGTGCCCTTAACCTATTACTCATCAGGTAAGTCATTATTTCACCGTCTGGACCATAGTTTTAGCCGCGTTGGTAAGTTTTAGTCTAGATAGGCTAGACAGGCTAGATAAAAGCAACTCCCAAGCCCGCGCGATCCGCTCATTTGGATTTAGCTATAAATAGCACCGAGTATTACTGTGTGTAACAACTGATGATTTGTTTTGTCTTATTTACTTGCTGCGTTTCGGCTTGTAGGGACCCCCTGTTTGGAAAAGTCACCGCGAAGATCCTTGTTTTAGTGAAACTGATTACACGGTGCTTCCAATGTGTGTCCAAGATGTATAGCTTGCGGTGCCTCGATGACCCTGTATCACACATTGTCTGCAAGCTAATTTGGCTTCGATTACAGAGTCCTCTGTGCATACTCTTTTGAGTAGTACTCGAAGCAGCATTAATTGGTTCCTTTCTACGGCACGACTCAACGTTTACAATTAGCAACGGTGTTTACTCCTCTCCGATTGCGTTGATGAATCGCCCCTTGGCTTTCTTCGAACATAAATGTCAACTTTTTTCAGGACTTCTGGTTTGGGTGCCGCCATGTGGTGAGGCGAAAGCAATGCTACTGAACATTTCCTTCGTATTATACCCTCCAATTAAGCCAACTATTCGTTGAACTCAATTAAACAGTCTGTGTGAGACTATGAAGTACTGTGTACACTGAGCACCATAGTTTTCAAAGCGTTGTATCGTCTATACTTCGCTTATCGACAACCGGCTTCTGAATTTCATAAATGAATCAGCAAGGATCTGCCATAGTGGACCAAGGATATTGAGCAATTGGCGGTTGTAGACTGTTTTCTCGCATAAGAAAACCTAACTGATTAGATGAATTTCTTAATCGTAGAAGATTCAACCATTTTCTGAATGTGTGTCAGAAGCGAACAGTTTCAATCGAACGTTTTAAATCCCAGCTGCGTGATTTAACCCATTGTATAACCTTGTTGACGCACTAATCAGATTCTCTGTCTCCTTCAGTGGATTTCCTCCAAACCAGCGGCTAGCTAATGGTGTAACGGTGGATCCCACTGATGAAGCATGCGAGTAGTCTATGGTTTGTATCCAAGCTCCGCCCCAGCACCTGATGAAAGGTCAAGTTTATTGCAGAGATTTTGGAGCCGCTTTGCAATGTTCGTTTTGGATGGTGGTGTAATGATCAATGAATATCCAGGAAAGTTCAAGAGGACGCGTGGGAATGTTCAGTTTTCAAGGACAATGTGTATATGAGATGCTTACTTTCCTGTCTAATAACTTGTATCTACTTAGTTCGTGTTTGCTAGTAGATGACTTCGCAGCGAAGGGCTTCCCTCCTTTCGATGGTAGTTGGCTTTTTATTCAAACTCAGTCTGGATAGAACGTGTTAAATCTAACTTGACCTTATGATAATTCCCCCATTCATTTGCTTACTCCGCCTATGTACTTTTGATCTCCAGTTGTTTCGCTTATCCGTACCCGCCACTCACCTTGCCGCAGAGGCCATCCCGTCTGACACTTGTGTGTTGGCATGTGTGTCTGTGTGTGAATGTGCGCAGCTGACCTACTTGCCCATGGGCGTTCGTATCCCGTTTGCTGAGCCTGCCTTGACTTGTTCCATGTGATCGCACGGCCAATGAGAGTCACGAGACTGTCGTCGGAAGGGACGACCGCAACCCTCACTACTGAGCCATCATTCCGCTCGCCGTTGTTTGGTGTGCGGACGTTGACACTGCACTGTGCCGGTCAGTGACAGACCTGTGCACTTGTTGACGCTACGAACGTGAACAAGTGAGGTTTGTTGTACACATTTCCTTACCCTTGTGTAAATAGTACCGTAGAATTTCGAACCCAATTCTTCCTTTTGATATTCCGGATTGTCAAACCTACGCGTCACTCGAAGTTCCGTATCGAGAACCTCAACAGAACGACTACACGGTGCTCGAATTCAACTACATGTGTTGCGTGTCGATGAGCAGACTCATGCGGTTACGTGCTGTGACCTCATGGGGAATATAGCTCTGAACATTACCTGGGGGTTCTTGTACGCCGTCCAAGAAAAGTCGCGTAAAAGGCGTTTGTGAAGAATTTTGGGGCTCTGATTGCTACGGTGCCTGAAACAGGAGTTCATACGAACCTTCATTAAAAAGTGTGTCGTTGACCAAACGGACTTCAAGTAACTGGAACTGGTCTGCCTACGTTGCTCTTCGCGGTCTCCGTACATGATTAGCCCGTGAGGACAAATGTAGATAAATGCAGGGACTAACAAAACCGATTTCGTTTGAACCACGTGCCCTTTGATTTACATTACACGTGCACAAAAATGTATTCGGTCTCCAATTACGTCAAATTGCTTGGCAGTGACCACCGAGACTACAACAGAAGCTCCAAGACTGAAAACTTGTCTTCAGATATGCCAACATAACTGGGTCCAGCACAACTTATCCGAGTTGGTAATAACCTGGATACTGCGCTAAGGAAGGTACCCTCCCTGCAACCGAACAGTCCTCGTACATCCTGAGATTCTAGATTCACCAGGAGGATTACTTGCCGAACATCTGGCTCACTTCTTTCAGCATAGCCTACTGGGAAAGTGTGTTCCCCCACTGTGAGAACAGGGCATCGTCACGCATATATTCAGGTCTGGCGACAGAGTAGACTCAACCAACCATCGACTTTTAACCCTTTGGCAAGTGGTTTCGAAAATCATCTAGAAGATAATACTAGAAATCCTAACCATTCTAGGGTCAAGTCACATCAGTTAGAGCTTCGCGCATCTTGGAGTGAATTTCCATCACGCGACTCTATAAAGGCATCACATGTAAATAGTTTAAAGCAAAAAAAAGTAGGCAAGGCTTTAGTTTACCACACATGAAAAGCGAACAGAAACAGATTGTCAGAAGCGGATTGCCTTGAATAACATACAGTTTTTACTCCGAAACAAAACGCCTTTCGCAAACAACGATCGTATACATCCGGTCCGCTGATAGTGGGGAGTGACTGAACTTAGACAATGGATTCTGTTGCGGCACTTTCCTGAAGAAAACGCATACAGACTTTGAGGATATTACTTGCCACATGAAGTCGGTTCGAGATCCTCCACGTTTTCCATTCTTCATTCAATCCCTGATCTCCTCACTCATATTTACCTCTCTGCTGCTTGTTAACAAGGAAAACGCAAGACAGTCATCATTGTCATTCACAAATTGATGACACATACAGCCGGAAATTGAGAAATGGCATCATCATCGTATGCACGCGGAGACTGCTTTCCTTAAACCGCGATGGAAATCAGGTTTTACAAGACATTTCTAAAATATCCGACCTCTTGAGAACCTAAGCTGTTCAATTCACTGCTGTTGGAGATCACCATCTCGGCTGTATCTTCTGCCATCCAGCAGATTTGAGCCACTGATTGTCCCTCAACTTCTCACCATATAGTCGTTTCCACGGCGACTGTGCCACCCAAGTTATGTAACTCTGGTTAGAAAACAACCAGGAAATTAACCTGTCCCAAAAGTGGGTGACCGAGCCAGTAAACGATATTAGAAATATAACTTACACTGAGGGATTAAAAGAGCTTCAGTGCGTTCCTTAGACAAATCAGGAACTCATGGAAACCTAAACAAATAAACCTATCTTTTCCACAACGTTTTAGAGCCTTTGCAAAAGACAGCTGAAGAATCCCAAAGTTTCCAAACCGTTCGGCGGACTAGAAAGCCGACTGAACCTCTTGCTGCGTGTATGTCAGTTGTGGAGCGTCGGGTCTCCCCTTATAGTTTCCCTTCGGTTACTCACCGATTGTAAGGAACGAATTGAGTATCATCTTAATGTTTAGATTACCGTACAGTATGCACCCCCTCAGCATCAACACTCAAGCACTTCGAATTGTCTCAATGGCTCTTGAAATCTCTGTCTTCAGTTGTACATTAGCTCCGCGGGTGACGAAATAAAGCTCAGGATACAACACACTACTCATAAGGTTGCTGAAATGAGAGTATTTATCGAAATCTGTCCAATTCGGGTTCAGGTAGAACGTGAGGTTGACGAAAGCTCGAGTGCCGCGCCTACCTGACAAGCCCCAAGAAGGGCGAAACCAGTCATCGGCCGTCGAAGAGTTTTCAGCAACCTTATTAGTAGTGTGTTACGTCTAGACATCAACGAACTCCAATATCTCGGATATCGTACCAAATGAATCATGAAGCGGCCTCGTGCAGCAAATTCAAAGTCATCATGAACGAGAGATTCTCCTGGTTGAGCCTCCTGTCAAAGCCAAATTTATGTGAAAATGATAGCATAATCGAAAGTTCAGGATAGTTGGATGATTTTATCTGTGGATGTTACTCCGGACCAGGGTCCACAGTAGTTAGTTACGCTGGCGAACACATCGAATTTTAAGCTCTACACAGATTAGTAGCTATTGTGGGTTTTCACACAGCACACACCCGATCTGTATCCTTGTTTCGCTCCTACAAACATTTTCTGTCAAACAGGTTTGACAGTGCGACATTACAGAATGTCAACGTTTCTTATCAATTGATTCGTTTTTAAAGCACTCGCAAATTGCCGTGGGCAAGGCATAGCGATTTATTTGCGTTTCATCACACTCAAAAGTTCTGCATTGGCTTCTGGGTTGGCATCTACAAGTGATGTTTTTTCAATCGGTTTCCAGGTACCTATGATTCACGTGAGTTTCAGACGCCGGAGCTTCAAATGGTTTCACTTAAGAATTACTGACAACCACATCGCTATTGTAACACTGACGAGTGAGAGGCTGAGTCTAAGTCAGTGTCACAAAACAGGACACCACCTGTATATGGCGGCAAATAATGGTCGACTGGATAACTTTGAAGGAAATGAGTAAACAAACCGAATGCACACAATATGACTTATAATGTATGGTGATGAGACCTGGGTAAGGTTGCACGGTTTCTGTAGCGTGTTCTGCGAAAGCATGTAAGTCGATCCGGATAAAAAAAACCGTGCAAATGCAAAACGCCGCCGCTACTGTCCTTTTTTTTGAACACCACTCAGTCAATACGATTCAACTGACAGGCGATTGATCTGCCAAGCATACCCACTCCTCTCATGCGACCTGATTGCTGGTCGGCTTATTGTCGTCCTGGAGACCATCCATACATTCTGGACCAATGTTCTTTTGTTAGTTAACCAGTGTAAAAGACAATTCAAACATCGCCAAAAACAATTGTTACACACCTATACTGATGAGGTTGTTGAGCTTCCCAGTAGGGGAATTTGAGTCACGCGTAGGTTTGACGATCCCGAATATCAAAATGAAGAACTGGGAGGAGTGAGCAGATGAATAGGACAGTTATCATGATGTCAAGTTAGATTCAATAATCCCCACCATAATTCCTCCATAGCTTACTATGCAACAGGACAAGGGCAAATGGGAACAAGAAGTACGAGGAATACAATGCCATGGGTACGTAAATGAGAGGTGGTCAGAGTACAACATCCTCACTTGACAAACATCAATACGTGCAGTAAGAAAACACTGGCCTGTAGGTGATTATTAGTGGACAGAACTCAGAGTTGGCATGATGTAATCCCCGAGTAACCGTTCGAACCAAGCTATTTCGCATAGTACAAAAGCCAACTGAGAAGCCATCGGGCCAGGTTTCGAAGTGCCTTTTCGACAACCTGAGGCAATGTGGAGACTGGTTGGAAGTTGACACTATGAACGCGTATGGCTTTCACTGAGGAATATGGAGGCTTGATATAGCACACTGCATCCATGATGAATGGAACGGCATGCTCACCAGTAGTTAATGGAGTGCATCCTAAAGAACCTCGATGTGAATGAGTGCCGTTATCGTCTGACGAAGCTTTGCTGTCCACAGATGTTGGAGCGCACCCCAAGGAACTGTAGATTGACTGCCCTCCTGTTAGGCGGCCTCCTCATCGTTAGTTCTCGGAGCGCACTTCGGGTAAATTTAGTCTGACCGGTTGTAATCCCTTTCTGAGGCAATGGAGACAGTCGTTGCGTCCTCCTTCTAAGACCTGAGAGACATAAGAAACTTCTGTTTAGCCTCTTGTCTCTGTCTCATCAATTGCCGTTTCCAAGGCAAGTGCCGATCCTCCTCATCCAGCTCAGAAACTGTCTCCCTTAATTCGGCCAGTATAGCCAGAGCGGTGCGAAAAGCGAGGAGAAAGTGCTTTGTCCAGTTGAATCAGGCCGGAACAGGTCCATGGTAAGACTGTAACTTTGACGCAGTGTGAGGTAGATCGGGATGTCGATCCAATCTCAGGAACCAAATTGAATAGATTTGAGGTTGTCGCTACGAAACTTTGAGTCACACGTAGGTTTGGCGATCCCGAATATAAAAATGGAATATTTGGGTTCGAAAATCTACGCTACCGTTTAGATAAAAGTGAGCAAAATTTTACGATAAACCTCAACTGTCCACTTTCATGGCGTAAACAATGCGCAAGTTTGTCACTGACCGGCACAGTGCCGTATCAAGTTCCGCAAATCAAACAATGGGCGAACGGAATGTTGGCTCCGTAGTGTGGGTTGCGGTCGCCGCTTCAGAGGCCAGCCCCGTGATTCTGACTAGTGGTGCGATTATACGGAAATCATGACAGAACAAGTCAGTAGATGGAGCACAAGCACGCATGGGTAAGTAGGACAGCTGCGCACACATATAGTAATATACCTGTGTCGGACGGGGTGGCTTTTGAGGCAAGGTGTTGGTGGGTACGGATGAGCAAAACAAGGGGAGATCAAAAGTACATGTGTAGAGTGAGCAAATGGATAGGGGAATTATCCTGATGTCAAGTTGACTCAATGAAGGTTTTCAACCACCTAGGAGGAAATACTCCATCTCCTATCGAGCAAACACGCTGGAATCACAAAAAGGCTTACTGGAGGAGGGTGCGTAGTTGACCACTTTCACGCCACCTCGCGAGGCTGTTGCTCTGATAACCTCCTTTCAACATGCATATTAACCCGGTAACTGAATTGCGAACTCTCGAAACGTAACTGGTGGCAAACCACCACATATAAACTGGAAGATGTGTTGGTAAGGCTCTCTGAATGCGTACAGTATGTGTGGACTTCAAAGAGCGTTCAATGTGTACTCACTGGGTACTTGACGTGGAATTCACTAATGCAATTTTATCACAGAAGATATTACCCCGGCCGCTCATTTATTACCACATCCTCCCGACTGAACTAGAGAAAAATTTCACGGTGTTCAAACCCACAGTTTTGTTGTACAGGTTAGTCAAGACGTCAAACGGCTAACGCTGGTTGGGTGATAAATAAAATTACTGGATTGGTTTGATGAAGGACATAGAAGTGCATGGAAAGCAGTTCATAGAATTCAGAAAGAAAACAACTGAACTCCATGGGTTAATGATGACACTAGCACTTTGGTTCAACGGTGACTTTGTTTAAAAATACTATGACATCGTTTTATCAGTTTGGAACATAAAATTTGCTACAACAGTTATTATCGGTACCGAGTTCATTTGGAGATCGGAATCAATTGAAGCGATCTATCGTTGACGCAGCACTCCAAGTAATCGAATAAAGCTAAGAACCACTTGCAAAAATCCACCTTCGGTCCAGTGTTTGTTCAGGCCGGTCCTCTTCTCTGAAGGGACTGAATCAGACCATTCCTGTCCGGAAAAGAATCACCATACTAAGTAGCGACAATGCTGGTAAAACTCGTAGCCTGTTC
>SJOL01006655.1:321081-362796 GCA_004794785.1 Opisthorchis felineus
ATATATATATATATATAGTTTGATCACTCAACCATTCGACCACGATCGGCTGAACATCAGTGTGACTAACTCACTTAAACAGGATATGGAGCCACTCGCGCTCCAATCTTGGGGTCACGTATTGACAGGCCCCCCAAATGACCAGTTCTCAGTCATCTAGTGAAATTATTCTTTCTTTGATTTATTGACGGAACGATTGATTATTTTTCTGTAACAACACCATCAGTGTCAACTGTTGCATCCAAAATTTCTTCTCCAGTATGGCAGCCATCAAATTATAGCCCTAGGTTCATTAAGTTAAGAACCCAATATCTCGCTGGATGAGGGAAACAAAGCAACTGGTTCAACTAGTGTCCAATGGGACTTAATGAAATAGGAATGAGCCTTTTACTTAAGTCATACATCTCATAAGCATTTTGGCCTCCTTAGAGAGTGTAGCAGTAAGTGAACTATTGAGTTCGCACCTCTCCTTAGTTGCGGTGGTTGCTGTGACGAACGGAGCACCAAAGACAAACAACTAGTCTGCTACGTGTTGCATTCATTTATGTTTAGCCTCCTGAGAATAATTTATCCGCATCAAGTGAACAAAATGAACAGTGCACTGCCATTGCCAAGTCAATTCAATCGATTCACGAATGTCGTATGCGCACAGTTCAAAACTAAACGAACTGGAGCAACTAATTTGCATTCCCATCAAAGTGAGTGAAAACTGTTGGTTTTTTCCATTATGTGGATGATACGATTCAGTTGAAAGTAGATCACATAGTCCTGGTTCCGATTCGGAACTGCTTTCTGGTGGCGTGCTTGCCAGATTCCATCTAAAACGGTGGTCGTTATCTAAATAGCCATACGCTGACGGTCAACAGAACTACAGGTACTGTTGTCCCGACATATTAAGGTAAATGGATACATCTCGAATTAATACCTTCGGTACTCCTCACTGAACGTCCACAGTCATGTGTTCTTTGTTGGTATGAACCTCTAATCTCGGTCTCGTCACTCCCAGACTTTTGGATACTCACATTCCAACGGACCGGTTCTAGATACTGCGCTACAGTGCACCGTTCTTGGACAGACCAAGTAGGACCTGTTGGAAATAAAATTAGTCACAACCTCAGGAAATGATCAATACATAATCCCCTCCGGCTCTCTCTCCCCCTCTCTCTACTTAGAAGTTTCAACTTCTGCCATGGGCCATGCCACTCGGAACAGACAGCAAGGCCATGGACATTCTAAAACGAATGGTCCAGATTACAGTGAGTAGTACGATATAACTCGTGGATGGGCTGTAAAATGGATTTTGTCTTTTTCTTTAGCCCTAGGTCCTAGGACGTAAACGTACAAACTTTTTCTCTTTAGCGCTCGTCATCTTGTTCTTCCAGAAAGTGATACACAGTATAACTGGCACCATCAAAAGAGGTTAACTGAGAGTAGTACCTTTCAGGCCCACTCCTGAAACCATCCGGTGCGGACCTCTTTTATTCCGTCGGAGCTTGGTCTACTCGAAATCCGCATGCCTGCAGTCAGTATCATCACGAGGTGGTGGACTGTATCATTCTCCTGGTGGGAGATCATCTACATTTTCAGGTCCATGCACTGATACTTCTGAAACTTTTCACTTGCTTTTTTAACAAGACTAAGATGCTCACCCATTAGGTGAGTAAGATAGACCTCAGAAACCAGAAGATATCGCCCTTGGGCAAACGGTACTAGCTTCGCAGTCATTTACCGTATTTAGTGGTTTTTAGTCCACGATCTTATTTATAGCTTCCGCGTTTAACTAGCGGGGTTCGTCTAATCGAATAGACTTTTCAGACATTACCCTCAGTGTTACATCGTAGGTTTTATAGGCTCCAGACCCCTACAAATTTAGTTTCTAAGCTTCTTTCTGCATTCTCATTTCTGAATCAACATGTGGACAGATCAAAACAGGACTCAGCGGTCAATTTGAAAGTACCCGCTTATGAGTCTTCCTGGTAATCCGTGGTCTTACAAACTCGAGAGGCATGAGGAATCTTTCACAGTTCAGTACACGTCATGGTTAGCCGAAAGCCATGCTTGGTTTTTTCTCCACCCATTATTTTAGTCTACCTCCACTTCAACAGTTGTCTGTGTATACCATTTTACCGTCGGACCAAATTACCGGTAGACAGATGGGATTGGAATGGAGGAAACTACGGAGGTCTGGGTTACGGACAGGCTTTTAGGCTGTTCAGAACATCAGTTCACGAAAATATTCAAAGAGACTATGGTCGAAGTCGGGCGGGGTCAAATTATGCTGAGAAGTTTAGACCCACTGAACACTCGATGAACCAATCAACACCAGATCACGTGACGCAGTAAGTACAATGGAAGGATAATAACGCCTTATCTTCTCTTAGAGCCAGTTCATCACAACTCTGACTGTCACACGGATTATTTTCAGCTGCTGACCCGGAGGTCACGAGTTTGATTCTTGCAGGAGATTTGCGGTGCAGATGAGTCTCAGCAAGAACGTAATGGCTGCACAGTGCATCACTCGCAGGATGAAACTCCAGTTGAAAATTCCGAATCTCCTTACTACCTACGGGCTACGGTCCGCTAACAGCTATTGATCTACTTACCTTTACTACATTTCTGTCGTAGTTTATCAGGTCTGTTGACTGGACACAAAAATTTTGACAGTCGATACTGCAGTTGCCCCCCTCCGAAGGGTCAACCCGAAGGGGCCTACAAAAGATGGACTATTCTGAGGGACTATTATTTTGGCTGGTATCTTTAGAGAGGAGTCAAATGTATTGAACGAGGCACATCCTCATAGCGAAAAAGGAAGCGTTTCTGTTGGAGTTGAAAACCAGATATATCTCCATCAGGATATGAGTTACTGAATGATCCGTTTGCGTTTATTTTTCTCGCACCTACACCTCCTTCACTATACTGAACTCCTTTATTTCGAAATGTCGGATGACAGGACTTATTCGGGTACACATTAATGAAACCAAGATGGGGGCTAAAACGTACCCAGAAAATATAGAATTACAGACATAACCTCCGGGATTCAATCGCGTTCGGTTGTCTTGTGACTACTCAATCACTTGGAGTACAAAATGCTGCGAAATGCCTTGCTCACCAGACCAACTTTAGGCACCTGATGTGGCTCAAAACGAAGTTGTTACATCATGTCCCTGCTCAGCGGCTTACAGTTTTGGCTACAGTGTAAGCCGACTCAGGCGCAACCACTCAGTTTGCTCCGTAAAGTTACATGAGCTCGGAGTTCCTGCCCCTGGGGATAACAATCAGGACGTTAGTAGACGGAAGTTAGGCATCGAAATTTGAAACGCGAAGCACTTTCGAGGAATACGAAGCAGCATAACCAATGTGCTGTTTTTTGGCAACTACGAGACTCGAATAACTCAGTGTGTCCGTCACCATCAGGTACCGACAGCGAAGATCTATCAGAGTTCCATGCTATGTTTACCACACTGGGTCCAAACTCTAATCAGGGGAAACCTGAGAGATTACAAGGATTATGACCCAGAACTCCATACTTGAATGGAAATTTATACGAAGAATCTTATTGTTCTCTCCGATGTTAGACGACCAGTGAGCAGGAAGAACTCATCGTGAAGCGGGACTAAATTTTTACTGATAGTGAAGGCACATGTCATGGACAACATGACAGGAAGGCCTCTATTCAGGTACGCTAGACAGATGAAATATTAGACGCTGCCTGTGTATCTGACAATGGTGAAAATTATGCATTTTGGAACAAAAGTACAAGAATAATAAGATTTCTGTTGTGGGGTTTTGCGGGATATGTATTTTGTTCATATTCATACCACTCTCGTTTGAACGGGCGTCCTCCTATTCTGGCCTAATTATTCTGGTGAGTCCATACCAAAGAGAAGCACTGGACTCAAGTTTTGCTCTTATTAGTGCTCATCAGCAGTGATAATCATCCAATGGCCGTGCGGGGGGGTTTGAACTCCGCACATCTGACAAGCTAGAGAATCCTGTTACCACTACTCCACCGACGCACGTTGGACGCATCTGAATTTTCACGTCTGAATAAAATTGGCCGCTCTATCGCTGCCATAAGTCTTCAAGTGAAATAGACTGAAAAAAATATGACGTTATAAAGTTTAAGTAAGGAAAGGTACTTCACTTCCTTTATGTAATGATTATCCGTAGACTTCACCCCTCCGAATAAGCAGTGTCCGTTTATCGGGGTTACGAGGAGGCAGTGTCTTGGAAAATGTCCGTACGGAAATACCATAATACCCAAACACAACATCCTTCCGATCAACGATCATAATTTTACAGAGGGAATTAACCATATTTTCCTCAAATTGGTTGATTGTAATAACCACTCACTGTCCAGTTGTTGGAAGCGATGGTGACAACGAACCAGCGCCACTTGGATGGACACGTTCATTAAGGCTTAAATAAGAAATTTCTGCCTCGGAAAATTTAATTCAGTCCCTGTGAACTTGTACATGTATTGAATTACTGGTTAGGATTATCGCATGCATACCCAACCCATGGTTATGGCGTCATGTATCCATCAGTCTTCAGATTCAGCTCGATAATAATCCTGAGTTCTTCCGAATTAGGCTCGTTTGCAAATCAGACTTGTGTGTTAATGGGAATCAACTAAACTGAGTCCCAGCTGAATCTGTCGTTTATGATTTTCATCTGGGATTTGTAGCGGTTCCCCTTTGCTTAATTAGCCTTACGACCATATCGCTTGGTTCGATCTGTACAAGAGCACTTACAATATCCCAGCCAGTTGTGTTTGCTCTGCTGCCACATGCATCATGCGCCACGCTTACAAACCGGACACACAACAGGTCAAGTTGTTTCCGTTTAAGCAAACGTCTAACTGGAATAACCACTCCTGTTTTCACACTGCACACGATAAATGCGCACGCAACTCGACGGAGCACACACAAACACAGGGCAGGAAGACAAGTGAACTCCACAGGTCCAAAGACTACTACGTAACAGGTGTAGGTGGCGGTTACAAGTCAGAGAAAACAAGTTCCGCGTTCGGACTTTAATTCCAGCAACTCTCACCAGTTGCGTACAAACGATAAGTCTTCTTTAGACTTGTTCCGTTCTGGCACTGTATTTATACTGTAGAGGGTGGACCTAGTAACTGTAAAATATTGTCTTAGACAGTATGAACTGTTTTCATAAAGGAAACGCTTCGACAGCCCACGACCGGTTTCGTCCTTCTTGGGGCTCATCAGGTAGGCGCAGTCCCCGAGTTTCCGTCAACTTTATGTTCTACTTGAACCTAGATCGGACTGATTTCGACCAATGCACTCATTTGCAAATCAATTTGGTTTTCATGGGAGACTCAATTTAACCTCTGGTTTATGATATTCTTCAACTGAATGTGGTGCACAAAGGCCTCTGTCGAAGCGTTTTTAGCAACCTTGTGGGTAGTTTCCTTCATGAAAATATACTGCGATATCTCGAATATCGTAGCAAACGAAACATGAGGCGGCCTTTATGCAACACATTCAGTTGGAGAATACCATAAACCAAAGGTTAATTTGAGTCACACGTGAAAAACCCAGTTGATATGTAAATGAGTCTATTTGTCGAAAGTATGAACTGTTATTTGTGCATACCACCCCTGATTCATAATCTGACCATTCACAACCAGAGCACTACTAGATTCAGTTGAGCCTCCCGTTAATACAAAGCTAATTTGCCAATGAGTGTATTTTGTTGATTGCGTACAACTTTGTGTTCAAGAAGGAGGTAAGGTTGACGGAAACTATGGGGATTAACCTACTTGAAGCTCATCAAGTAGGGCAAAACCGGTCGTGGGCTGTCGACGAGTTTTAAACAACCTTACAAGTGGTAGATTCCGTCCACAAAATTCCGTGTTTTACTTACTCCTTGGTTGAATGTAACTAAACCACGTTTCCACCAAACTAGCAGTAAATTGGTCATCTTCTATACAGCCCACTGCCCAACTTTACCGTCACTGACAAAGCGACATTGCAGCTGGCTCAGTATGTAAGATCGGCACCAACATAAATCACGCGACGTGTTACGTTCCACAATGTGAGGAAAACTTGCAACTAAAGATTGCGCTTGACATAAATCCGCTCGTAATTTACCACTTGAGTGTTTGTTCCTATGGTAATGCGGTATAGGTCGCAATAAAAAGGAAACGGTTTCCATTGGATCGATAAGCTTAGAGTCAGTTACAGAAGTACTAACCACCCGGTGTGTAGATTCAAAAAAGCTGTTCACGAAATGCTTGGACTACTTTTCGTAGAATATAAAAGTGGAGAACTGACACCCTTTATCATCCCCGAGATCAAACACGACAGATTGCTTCTTCCACTTTTTATGGTGTATATTTTTAATACATAACAAATGGCAACCTACTTTGTATTTACAAGTGAATACCTGGAACAAAACACCGCAGTTGCACAAACTATATCACTCTAGATATCCTAATAATACAACCCATATCTTTGTGAAAAAATGTTTTGTGGTGATGACTTTTGTCTTTGTAGGCTTCGTTTTCCCGATGCCGACCAAAGGCCTCAGACTTCAACGTTTTAAAGTCTGGCAGTCCAAGTCCAGCTCAAAATCTTCGGTATGTGAAGTAAAAATCTAACTTTGTGAATCGATCCACCCCAAAGAAATTCCTCTTATCTGACTAATTAGAACGCACTGCTCACTTTCATAGGCATTTTGTTGCTTGCCATGAGGTCGAATTTATTCACGGTTCGAAAGGATAAAATGGACTATAATTGTTTGCTTGACCTATACCACTTGATTGGCAACGTTTCGAGCAGAGTAGTCCCTTATTACTGTCGTCAATATCCATCTAAGCGGAAACGTTTTCAGAATGTACAGAGGATGACCACGCTCTTGGTAAACGAAGGGATAGTAGTGCGGAATAACCATATTCGAGTCATTAAGGTGATTGTGAAGTTGACTGGCAGATGGACAAGTCTGAAAAAATCGGTCCAATGAATCTTCATTTGTTTGCCATTCGTTGTCCTGTTAAATTCGTAAGAGCAAAATCCCTTCTGAGAGGCTGTACCACAAGACACCTTATCATCGACTGAATTATTCAGGCAGTGCATTCTACAGATCATTTGAATTACCCAGGCTGGTCAAACAAATTGAAAATGGCCTGAGGTGATCAGTGCGCTTGCTTAAGGCGCTGGATAGAAACAACAAAATCAAAGGCATATCGCTGATTTCACTTGAGAACTATCGCTCTATGATTGGGATATCCTAACCGGACTGAAACGTCAGTTCTGGCGGACAAAACCAGATGCCCTTGTATCGATGACAGATTAGACAAACGCTTTAGAAACGCCATAAGTTGTTCTCACTTCTTCCAGGGGCCAATTCTGAGGAAAACAACGACAGCTGCGGTCTCAGTTCTGTTGGTCCATACACGCTGTGTGTAGGCTGTTGCAGAATACCAGTCAGCCGTTTGAAGGGGAGTAATGCATGACGTTTCCGAATTCACGGTTGCATTTTTCAGGCTCATAAACACCAGTGGTAGCCACTTTTGTTGTAACATAGTGTGCGCGCCACAGCCGAACACACCAAAATTGCTATGGTACACAGTTCAGCTTCTGCTCAGCACACAGCGCAGACCCGTGAACAGATATCTATGATGTTTCACAATCGATCGAATTCCACGTAACTGGACTGAGGTTAGTGGAACCTATTTGGCAGTAAGAAAGCGGACGAAGTAGTGAATCTACAGTGTCACAGGCATCTGCATCGAAGTAACACGGTTCAACTAGTGTGACTGTATAACCAGCTCTTGTTTTTGGACACAGTGAATTCCTTGGTCTTACGTGCGACTGAAAATTAGAGAGATTTATTTCAATCGATGGGTACCAACTAATGAACACTGTGTGAGAGTAAGCGGAGACCGGTTCTTCTGCTCTTGAAGTTATGATCCATGTGGCACAATTTGAAGTGTTCAGAGTGGAAAATCTATTTGTTGTTCAGAATGTTCATGAGCAACCCAGTTTGCATGGCACACCATTCAGCCCACTTCCTAGGATGCTGGTAAGATTCGGCTGGTGGTACATCATCTAATCCCATCTAATCCCTTAATCAGAGTAAACTGGTAGTTTGTTGACAGGCATCATGAAAACCGCAAATGTTTGTGATCGGCGGTGGGGGTAGGTTCCAGTTGATATCTCCTGGCTGCCCCACATCAGCCACCAGTACGTTGTCTTTTCTACTAGTATTCTTGGTATTGTCGTGCTCACATGTGCTCTTCTTGTCAACTTCATCACTTGTTCATATACGCGACCCTATTCCAGGAGAATCATGAGATTCTCGCTGTGTGGCCATCGTTAGTTTGAGCATTGAGCACTACATTACTCAGCCAAGCAGACCAGCATCCGCGGATAACAGTAACGGCCGTCTCGCACGGACACTCGCAATTGTTCCGGGTGTATTGATGAAGAGAGTATATGCGGAGAAAAGCAGGTGGCTGTATAGTTATTTTGCATAATGTGATCTCGAGCTGAATCGCCCAGGAAATATTGTCTCGCAATGTAGCGTCCGTGACGTGACATCTCCGGATGAAGTGACCAGTTTTGTTCGGGTCTGAATAAGTAATCCGATAGTCGTTCGTCAGTCAGGTCTACCCAGATTTTGTGTAGGCCGGTCCACCGTACGTGTGTAGCGAATCAACCACGAACGGAGAAATTGTTGCGCCTTAGTTAGGCACATCGATCTGTGGAAATTCTGGGTCTGTAAAAGTTTTCGATCTCATGAGTATGAAACGTGTGAATATTGTAGCAGAAACACAGATAAGACACTTGTTGCACACACTCAAATAACGATTACGCGTGTCGAACCGAACTGACAATTTCCTAAACCGTGTGAAACGCTGTCTGATCACACAACTGTCCTCAATGGCGAACAGGACTTGGTAGGTTGTGCACAAAGGAAACTGACACAAATCTGGTAATTTCGAGTATCGTTTGATTTGACAATAGTGATCAGCGAGGAGTAACACCCTTTTGGTGCCTAGCTGTCACTTTACCCGAAGGAAGCACGAGTGTTGAAATACTGCCAGGCTGCCCAAGTATATAACAGCAGTCGAGATGCTGGTTTTAGGTTCGAAACACGGATTTTGCTGTCAGTAAGTCCGCGCCGTAACCACCGAGCAATATCTGGCTCCTGATGTGATTTAAGTCTCTGCTTTAATAGACCAACAGTGACCAACGAGTGATTGATATCTTCAGATATGTGGCCTTCTTCTCCGTAACAGACACAATTCACCTCTGGGGGATTCCAACCTCAGCTCAGTAGGAGGGAGCAATCTGTATACTGGATAAACTAGGCAACATTGAACAAGAACCATCAAACGTGATAATCTATCGGGAGGATTTTAGTATGACGAATAGGACCGTTGTAATCATTGGGAACACTTTCAACACAGCTGAGCTAGACTACGGACCATACAGCGGATGACTTATCACGGTGTATCCTACTGTGAAGAACTGCCTCAAATTGTTCCATCTTGTGTTCCCGCTTCTTTACCTTTTATGCGTCCTGCAGTTGTAAACTGTTTCGCCGAACGGCGTACTGCACGTATCCTTGACCAAACAGCTGGTCAATCCCAGTCAACCCCGGTCGAAATCAGCTCGGTGGTTTGATGAGATACTGGCATCAAACATGTGAGATGACCCTCGACCGGTAAAACTAAATCGGTAGTATGGAACCTCTCCACCATGGCCTTTTCTCTTTAGGGGTGACTATGTCACATGGAGTGTCGTCTCCTAGTGGATTATCGCAATGGTGAGAACACATAACGTCAAAATACCCCATCGTTTGGGAGGGTTCCTCGTGAGGAGGAATAATGTGTCTGAATCGGGCTGGATGATTTGGCCGATCTTAGGTTGGTTTTGTAGGCATAGATGTGCATCGAATAGGTGGGATGCCGTTGCCTAAACCTTTGGGTGTCTTTTCTGTCTCACTACTTGTAGCACCTGGTTTCGTTATGCAGTTTGCCCCTTTGTTTTAATTGGGAGCACATGTTTATTTGGTGCGCATTGCGCTGTACGGTACCGAGATCTACATGATGCTTCATGATTTTGAATATGAGTGTAGTTCACGTACATATCTGAGAGTGACACGTTTGACACTCTGGAGGTGACGTTCTGTGATCACCATTATGCAGACGAAAGTGTATATTGGCTAGCAACAGATACACATGTGCTTTATGAGTGGTACGGAAAGTCACCCTAACCTCCGCATGCACCACGGGCTTCAACTATTTAGTTGCCTTCGGAAGATTGCAGATGATGTCATCTCGACTGGTGATGAAACGGTTGCAAAGGGTTGATGAAGGTTCTACCCAGCTCAGAGAACAAACGAACGAATAAATAGGGACTTTGCATATAGTAGAGTTTTAGCATGTCTCCTTGTCTTCCATTGGTGGGGAAGTTGCGTAGAAATGCAGAAGAAACTTGACCATTGCGAATAATTTTGTTAATGGAACAGCTTGTTTTTATTCGTCTGTTCCCTGAATGCCCTGTTTGTGTAGCAAGGTTTAGACGCAACTTCCTCCACTCAACATAGCGACGAATATCAAGGAACAGACTAGATTTTTGGTAGTTGGGAAGGTTCGGGAATATTGGTGAAGAATTCGTCTGGTAAGTGGATCTGATCTACGCTGAAAAGCCCAGAAGCACAGCACAGCACAGCATTTTCATCCTCATGAGAATCAGCAGTGTGCATTTCACGAAAGTTCAGGGAGCCTGGAATCCGGGACCTCTCGGCTAGTAGTTTGATCACTTAGCCATTCGACCACGACAGACCAAACTATTATTCTCTTACTGTTACTGTCTCTGCACGGCGACACTATCCACTTTCCGTTGTGGTGTAGTAGTAGAGCAACTGCCCTAGGCAGTTTCCCCTAGATCACTTCTTGTCCAGCTGGACGAAGAAATTCCAAAATCATGGTCGGAATCACGTGCCCCCTGAACAGAACGCTTCCAAACGGGACGATCCCAAAGGGCACGCTGTTCGAAGGGACAGTTTACGTGACGGAGACAAACACTGAAATCGGATGGCTGGTCCCCAGGTTTAAAGAACTGTTTTTGCGTTGCAGTTTCTATGTTCTGTTTCCTTTTAGTGAGGTGTTTATATCACCATAGTGATGGTGCAGTCGTTTAACCTCTACTCAGTCCCCTGCTGGCTGACGAATCTCCGGTTACCAAGTACAAACACTAATAGGTAGATTATACCGCCAGTACCCGTATAGACAGGATACTTTCTGCACAGCTGGTGGTGATGCAGACCTAATTTTGCTAATTTTCCAATCACTGTTGACAGCATATATCTGAAAAGTATATTCGCAACGAAGAAATATGTGTAACCAAATGACGTTCCTGAATGCTCCACTCTCTCGGCTCCCAGATGGCATACTGTAGCGCAGTGTATACCGCAAACCAACTAATTGTGGCGACAACAATATCGGTAGAACAGACCGGAGTTTATGTGAACGTGTTGCTGAGTGTCTCGGTACCTGAATCAGCTGGCTGATCGACCAATGGAAGCGAGGCAAGCTCGGAATTTGAAACCCGTCTCACCAGTCACGGAGCACATGCAGGCCACCAGCCACTGGGTTCATCCAAGAACATCGTTCGCACTTTTATTCTGAAATGGTAACTCGAAACTGTCAGCATTTCATGAGGCCATACTGAACAGTCACTATCCATCTGGGTTTATGCGCACAGAAATTAACGTGCACTATTCACTTGCCTTAGCGGTAAAATAAACAAATTGATATGTTCACTTGCTACTTGGTTCCAACCACTATTTTATTCCCCCTTTTATTATGCTGACATTCTACAAACTCTTTGCTGCAATCATTTCCTCGCTTTGAATATACTTATTGGTGTTGCGCATATGAATATACATGTAACAATGAAGCTTGCACCCAACAATGAGGAGAACCAAAGTATTGCCAAATGCATTTTTTGGACAAGAGCAATCTTCCCAAGAGAAACCGCTACAAAGTCAAAATCAAGCCATTCAACTGCATACTCCGTTATCTGCCATAAGGTATTAGGTCTTCCGTGAAGAGAGGCCAGAAAGTTCCATTCCCCGCAGTGTCCACTCTTCGGGGAATTACTGCATTTAGCATCTCCGAGAAGTGGCATCTTTCGCTGTTGATGCGAGATGCTATCGTAGCTCCACTTTGGAGGTCACTTCAGAGGTATTATGACAGTTCCAAATATCCAGTATAACTCACTTTGTCCAGCCAAAGTTAACACCATGTGACAACAGAAAAAATATGACAAGGAGTTCTGGGAACTTGAAGCCACAAAACGGAATAAAGTTTTCAACCAATTGGGGAAACCTTGGAGCCGATTGAGAACTCAGGGTTTCCAAACTTATCTGAAGCAGAGAAGTCTTTGCTTCTCGGTAATTCGTGAATGGATACCACAACAACTTTGAACTGTGGTTCGCTACCATGAGGTCTACTGAAATTTTTCTGCCTAGCTATAAATTCTCTCCAAGTGTAGGTTGGTACTTTTGATCAAGGCTAAGCCCAGGACACTCACAGTTGCAACTATGGTTGTTAAAATCAACATTGACTATTTCTGAGGCCCTGGATTTGTCGTCATGCGCATCCGGTAAAATGAACAACGAGGTTGTGAAGGTATGTTCACATGATGACGTCTTAGAAGTTTGGGTGACTAAAACAACAGATAGTAAGTACTTTCTGCACACGTAGAAATTTGGTGGACCGTTCTCTGATATTATTCTGTCTGGCAGGTGTTCCAATTTAATAGCACTAGAAATGAACGAAACTATTCCCCTTTTTAAGACATGTTAGCTGAAGTGGTCCGCTCTGAAATGGAGACGATGTGAATGTAAATAACAAAAATTGTTCAATTGTAACATCGTTTTGGTGCCTATCTGCCATGCCACCCGAAGGACGCCCGAGGTCTGAGATAATGCCAGGTTTCCCAAGCCTAGACAGGAGCAGTTGAGGTGCCGTGGCCGGTTTCGAACCACGGAGCTTGCGGTCAGTATGTTCGCGCCTTAAATACTGAGCTGTCTCAAACTCAATACACTTTGTTCGCTAGTAACTGCGTATAAGGATGGATGATATATAACCGCATGGCTTTTGCAGTTGTGATGACTCCAACGAATGTGGGATACTAATGTTCAGTTCACTAGAACAGGCTACGAGTTTTACCAGCATTGTCGCTACTTAGTATGGTGATTCTTTTCCGGACAGGAATGGTCTGATTCAGTCCCTTCAGAGAAGAGGACCGGCCTGAACAAACACTGGACCAAAGGTGGATTTTTGCAAGTGGTTCTTAGCATGGATTGCTTTGGCTGTCCAAAATGTCCGCACATGACTCAATTCGTTAGACCTCACTGATCAGTCAAGTAGCTGAACATGAGGACTTCATCGTCAACGACGAGTTTCATCCTCAACAAACCAGTAGCAAATAAGGGTTGTTGGTACAGCTCTCTGTTCTTAGGAGAAATTTTGGAGAATCACAACGAAGTTTGACTTCACGTCAGTTGGATGCAGGTACCCAGTGACCGGCTGTTTTGTTTTGGTCAAACCTGTTCAACCAGAAAGACTTCGCCAATCGGGTAACTGATACTAGTCGCTAATCGGCTAACAAAACGAGAAAAATCGAATGGTGGAATACCTTTTATGAGAACAGCAGCAAGGAAATACTGAAAATACCACGCAGTGTACACCTCTGCCAGTTTGGCTAGCAGCTGATTGCATCGTTCTGAAAAAAGCCGTCAGGAAACATATAGTAAACCAACCTGGCTGGCAATCGACCAATGAGGCAGCAATAAATGTTTTTTTCGTATGAGGATGTTCGCTCGCACTTTGTTCTGGTGAATGATGTTCGACCGATACAACTGAAATCATGGTCGACAGAGTTGGAAGAAGACCGAATAACGAGGTCAGGGAACCTGGATATATTAGGGACTCATTCATGGGCAAAAGGACCACAATTCCCACTTTGCGATACAGAAGAGGAATCCAATCAGTCCAACACGTATTCTCACTAGGAAGGGCGAGGTGATTCAGAAAATTAGATCGCAGTGGTTCCTACCATAACTGTCTGGGTGTATACCTCAGTATCGGTCGCAGATTTTAGGGTTCGATTTAAGGCTTGAGAGTCAGGCACTCTGAGGCCATTTTTATGTATAAGTTTATATACAGAATTTCTTCATTTCTGAAGATAACAAGATGGACAGGAAGTCGACGGCTGTGCGGATTTCAGTGGACAGACTACTAGTAAAGTAAATCAAGGGACGAAAGACCTTGGAAGCCAAACATTCAGTACGACAAATATTCAGTTGGAGCAGGTCTGTTAGTTCAAAGTAACAGAGGAGTTGGGCAGGTCTTCTAGATATCCTAGTTCGGTTTCCCACGTCTCGGGAGTTCGATGAAAAAGGTTTGTACGCTCAGTAACGGTGCTAAGCACCATATTGACCTGGCTTTTTGTAACGACAAATCCCTAAAGACGAAAGATGCATCTACGCGTGCAACGCCCTTGGTCGAAACGGTTGATTAAAGCCTGTGGCAGACGTTGAAGGTAAATTTACCTTATCTATTGGTTGTTGGGTTCCTTGCCAAAAACTGGTTTCCTGACATTTTTCTGGCACAGAGAATTCACAGAAAACTTTTGGTTAAGCATCCAAATAACTTGCACGGTGAGCTACTTTCTAAAGTTCCCGCCGGGATGTGCAACTCAACTCCATATGTATTTCAGTGACCGAACTGCCTGAGACAAGGTGTATCTCTGGGGAACCTGATTAGTGTTTATCAGGCGGACCGCCTTCAAACTGCGTTGTCGAAATGCCACAATGGATTCAAGAAATAATCTTGGTCAATAAGAGTCACCAACCGGGAAGACAGTATAATATACATGGAATTCACCAGACTGAGATTTTCAAGTCAACATTCATGACTTGTTTGTGAGAATCGGAAATCGAACAAACACGCTTTAAATCGCAATTTTCTACCGATCCGTTTATTGTTAACAATGAGATGAATTTTCTTCCAGAACCCAAAGAACCAGTTAAACAGCAGTCAGAAATTGTTCATGCGTTACAAACAAACGAAGGAATTCGGACCACGGAAGTTGATTTTAAACCACAGGTCCGGAATCGACTATAAATCATAAACAGAGCAGTCACAAAACGAACGCGGAATGCAGTATAGTTAAGTGTAATCAGAATTACGAAATCCGCTAGGCTATGGATAAAACTGGGATAAAACGACGACTTTAATTAGACGATTTCGACAAATGGAGGCAATTTTTCCACTTGTAAACGAGGCCAAATTTAGCAGATTCGCCGCACCTGCGCCGTTAATCACCTTAACTTTATACACCTGAGTTGGACGTTACGGCAAGATGACATTGGTTTTGATTCGGCTTTCACTGACCGGTGTCGATCGGGGAATTACCTAATCGCGACGATAAGCGTTTGGCCAAGCAATCTGATTAGGGAGTAGCAATATGTTCGGCAAAGCATCAAGTACGATAGAGGTTCCAAATCCAACCAATAGGATGTGGGAACCCAACATTGGTCGGTTTTGGTGTGCCTGATTTCAATTCGCACCTCAGTATCACCGTCTGTTCCAAACGAACCTGCATTTAGGTCAGAACTCCTAACGTGGAATAGGCTCCGGGGATGCTTCGTCAATGCGTAAATCGAGTCCCTTTCTGACGAGATGAACAGCAAAAAAGAACGGTAGGGTGGAACGAGACGGGACAAGAATAAAAATATACAGGGAAATGAAATTCGTCTTTCTGACCATAGAATGAATGAATAGAAAATATGAACCCACAAGTTCCCAACCTCCACTACGACTGTACTCTACCGTGGCACTTTTTTGATCGAAGACTAGTCAGGCAATTTTGCTATGAAATTCCACTAGGTCATTGATTGGCTTGATCTAAAGCACCCGGTTTTGTATACTCTTCCTAATTCGTCGTGTCCATTTCTGGAATAAATTCCTGAGAATAGACCCTCATTAGCTGATTCCTTTACAGCTTTTCGGAGTAGTAAAGTTCCTTTCAGAAGGGTTCTGTTTTCGTCGATCGCTCAGCTGATTTTTTTGGGAATCAAGTCCCAAACAAGGGTCGATCTAGCGCTCGGTCACCAGTTATTATTCAAGGAAATTTAAGGGAACTGCAACCAAGATGGAACGTTCGGGATTATGGTATCATATAAAATTCAAACGAAACACAGAATAATGGTGATCGGTCATTAAATGGGAAGTTTGAGACGGGTAGCACGGTAGCGTACAGGACGAAATGAACACCACTCCCAGCTCCAGGCCTGTTCCGTTTCTTTGTTTTCACTGGCAATGCAGTTACAAAAATCAGACAAAAAAGGAATACGCCGAAGGAAGGGACAGCGATGAAGATATAGCTTTTTCAGCAACCATCGAGCAGGAGGGAAGCACGGAATGTCAAAACTTGATAGTTCGGTTTTTCAGCTAGCAAACCGTGCACCGAAGTGCATTGCTCCTAGCTGCTTCAGCTTTGTTGACTGAAAATAGGGGAATTAGAGCCACACGCTCGAGGCGGTGGCCCAATCAGTGCATTAACGTCAGATGGATATGTTTGAACAGTATGGCAGGGAGTAACAGTTATGCAGAGAAGAGGATAGCTTCAACTCAGGGTAATCAATGCCTACGTGACGGCCATATCCATCCACCAACCATTATTTTATCTCATCCCGCGATTCCAATCCGGGGAGACAACAATTACCAAAGCGACTGAGTGGATTGGTCAGGTCCATCATGCTTCGTTGCCAAGTCATGGACTGATGAACCCTGAATCGCCTCCATTAGATACAAGGTTGAACGAATAGAGCCCTACGAGGCAAAAGGTCCTCCGGTATACGAAACACAGAGTCGACCAGCTGATCTACCGAGGGAGGAGTAACTTCCTCGAAAATCATCTGGCGTACTTCAGCACTATCGATTTGAAGTTATTACCGGACCCGCACAACGCTTTGGAGGCACAGATGGTCAAACAAAGTGTCTCCGAAGGTCTCCCACACGCAGCGGTCACGTCTCTGACCCATGAAGTAGCACAGATCGGACCGCGGTATTTTACACTTTACCTTTGATAGCCATGCCAGCGTCACAGATGTCGGCTGGCAAAGACTGTTCTGGCTCCCCAATTTGGGTGACTGTTTTTTGCCTGTTCACAGTTGCGCACGTAAATTAATTTGTAGACCACGTCAATCGGTTCACTTGGAAGTAGGAAATTTTGACTTGATCCTATCAACTTGACAGTTGATATCCCTTAAAATACATATCTTGTTGCTGAACAACTAGGCAGTTTAAAAAGTTTATTAAAAAGCTCACTGAATGTCATTATGGTTTATGGGTTTAGAATTAAATTCAGCCGCCTGTTATGTAACTTTGAAAAAAATCGGATAAATGCGTCATTCAATGCTAGCAGTTTCTAAGATTTTATTTCTCGTGTTGAGCGAAAGGGTATTTAAAGGGTCTCAAAGATTCCAAAAACCATCGACGAAAAGCATCCATCCTGATATATAGCCCTGTGCTCAGCAAAAAAAAACAAGAAGTCCACGCATTACCCATCCCGAATGGATCAAAAAATGAATTCAGTTCAGCTTCCAGCCTAAGCATTTGTTTTCCCATGATTTCCTTGGCAGTCTCCAATCGGAATAACCAATGCCTTATGTACACGTGATCATCTAGTTCTTTTAAAACGCAGTACAATCAGTGCCTTTTCTTTCAAACGTCTGCATGGTAAATCCTTTAACCTAAAACAATTTCATGTACAAGTGAAAGAGTCCTCACTTCAGACAGCACCTGCAGTCTGGTCTGTAAACCCGAACAAGAATCGGTACATTTTCAGTATTGTTTTTGTGCGTATTTGTAGACGGCTTCCAACTGCTGGGATCCCCGATTGACCAATTTACTGACCCACTTCTAAACTGTAATTTCTTTTGGGTTTACCTGGTCGCAATCTCTCCAAGATTGTGATAGACCAAACAATGTCAAAGGTTATTGGGCATCCCACCATAAAGATGAGATTTATTGCGTCACTAAATTCAAATTTAGTGACCTGGTTGATTAATAGACAAGGTCACTCCCTCTGATCCAGTGATTCCTGAGAAGCTAGCCTGAGTACAACATCAGGACACGCGTTAAAGGCGATGTCCCCAGTTGTGAGTGGACTTACTCCGGTATTCAATTCATACTAGATCTTGACATCTCTGTGATATCCTTTTATAACTTAAAACTAAACAAACAAGGCCATCCGAGTCCCACGCTATTAGAACTGCGCCGAAAAAACCTTCGATTTTTGATCACGTGGCTGTTGATCTGTTCGCTTAGCTTGGCAATTTATCTGGTAAAGTTTTCGTCACCAAACGAGGAGACATCAGTGTGCTCTTGTGTGAGGGGGTGGGTTAACTGATAAAACAAAGGGATCAAGCGTTAGAAAGAAGAGCATGGGGAAGCATAACCAGCCGATCAATCTCAAGATCAAACCAGAACGCAAGACAAACTGAAAGTGAGTCAACCAAAATACAGGAAAAAAACTTCGAAATAGCTATCGTGATAGCCAATCAAGTCGGAAGAAAACAGACTACACCGCAACATGGACAGTGAGCACATAAATGAAACTGTGCTAAAGCCAGCCACATCAAGAGACATTGAACACTCTTTTCAAAACCATATAAAAGCATATAGGTAAACAAGACCTGCCCAACCGCGCACTGATGTTTTCTCTTTGGTGATCAAGGGTTTGCAAGTTAATTGCCAGGCTTGGCGAACAGATCAGCAGCCAATAAACGCACCAGAGCTATTAACATTTCGACACACTGCCAAGGGAGCCTTCGACAGTGAGCCCCCTCCCCCCAGGGTTAGCGTTCTAAAACTTCGCTTGATTTTACAGGGATAAGATGAGCTGCGACGAAAAATGTTGCCCCATTGGTTGTCGTCAAAGGTATTCCGGGAGCAGACGGTCAAGAACTGTTACCAACTCTTCGAACACCTGTCTAGTTTACAGCACGATGCAGTTTTGCGGTACCGATCAATTTACATGATAAGTATATGGGCAAAGGCAACAGTAGATACTCGAAGTCCAAGATCGCTTCATCCAGTTCTTCAGTTAGATAAAACCAGTTCACCAGAAAGATAAGAGAGAAGGCCAATGTGTTTGAATGATAAATGTATTTTATAGTACCAATCACAATGGGTCGGAGATGAACACGACAATACACCATGGGACAAAACAGTTGACGCGATCAACGGCTGAATTAACGAATGTGACAGTTCACATACCCGCTAACACAGGGTGAGATCGAATCTCAGTGGAAATTAGAAGTGTATGATGCTACTCAAGATTTCCATTGACATGACACGTAAGAAGCAGGCATGCTTTCAGAAACACGAAAGTTAGAAAATTAGGTTCCGGTTCAAAGTAAGCCAAACGACGAAGAGAGATGGCGAGATGGCTCAAGTGGTTAGAGCGCAAATTTACTGACTGGAAGGTCCGTGGTTCGAACCAGCCCTCTACCTCTCGACTTCCCCTGTCTAGGTTTGGGCAAGCTGGCAGTATTCCAGCCTTCGTGCTTCCTCGGGTGGCATGGCAGTTAGGCACCGAAAGGGTGCTACAGCTGAATGATGCTGTTGTTGTTAAACGACAAAGACCACGACTGGCGAAACACACTCACTTGAACACTAATTTCGCATTAACGAGAAACTGAACTGAATCTAACTGGATCCTTCGTCTATGTTCTTCTTCAACAGAATGTGCTGCACAAAGCCGCATCATGTCACAGTTGGTACGACATTCCATACATCACATATGACAGAAGCTCGGCGACTGCGCCTTACTGACGAGCCCCAAGAATGGTGAAACCGAGGGGGGCTGTTGGAGAGTTTTCAGCGACCTTGAGTAGTGCGTTCCGTCAAGAAAATAACAGGGATCACTCTCGATTTGGCGACTACGACATATGAGATTATTGCTACATGACCAAGGGGTTATCGCGTTGAGTATGCTACAACTCGAAAGAGTGAATGCGAATTCACTCGCTTTGCGACGTCTGCGGACGCAAACACAACACAACGAAACGGAACTACTCTGTGCTTGAAATGAATGGGCACACTACCGTAACGATCGGGTTTGTCCATGATCCTAATTGCTGACTTCATTCGAGTATCGTCTGACCTATTATGCGTATGGGTTTGTTCAAGTGGGCTATGTGTGATACGCCACCCCAAGTCCCTCGAAAAGTCCAAAACAATTTCTTAAAATGTTTTAGGGGAATTAGTCTCCCCTCCCATCCGGAAAACTGCCACCCTTTGGAAAGTTACTTGTGATGTTGGCTTAACAGTTCAGAAGACATTGCCTATAGAAAGAACGGTCGATGTTCAAGTACCAGGAAGTTGGTAACGAAAATTACATATGAGCTGACCAATACATTCAGACTTCTCCCACTGCAGTGCAGTCAAATGCTGCTTCAAGCGGAACGAACGGATGCGCAATTTCACCAAAGGAGTCAAGTACAATGCGTATCCTGTAAGGCTCGATCGTTCATTTGAAACTGAAGATATCATTCTAAAAATGTCCTTGAAAATGAGGCCTGGGTACACATCGAAATCAATGCTCTGTGCTCAACATCACTCTTGTCTCCGTACTACTCATCTATAGTACGCGACTCATGCATAGACACCAATTTCCCATAAAAAGTCTGACTCTCGTAGGTACTCATTTTGAAGAGGCCTAGAGTTCATGCAACCTGTCACATTGAGCAGTTAGCAATCATTCTTGCATGAACTGAAGCAACTAAGTGGAGAAATTCAAGTGAACTGAGTATGTAATGCTGTCATCTGGGACATTCCTGGCAGTACTGGCTCGGCCAAAAAGCCAAGAATACAAGGATAGATCAACGATTTCTGCAAATGCATTTACCATTCTGGGGCATACTAACTGAAAATCCAACACAGAGTGCAGCACAGAATTTACGCAAGTCAGCATCAGATTTGCGAGTTCGGATGGGAACAGGTCCATTGAGATGGCTAGGTGAATAGCACTTGTCTCTGTAGAACTGACAGCTCATGATACTATTCGCTGTATTTGTGTCACGTCCAATGGTGTACATCAAAACGATGCGAATGGGGATGGACAGAAAACGAAAGGGTGATAACTGTGTAGCAGTTACTAAATGAGCAGGCTTTTGGTTTGCTGCACGTCTCCCTATGTCACAGCGAAGTTGGAACAATTGAAAACATGGAGGAACTAGCATGTGTCCTTTTGAACAACCTTACAGTTCATTGTGATGGTATACTTCTGAATAACAGGCACGACTATAAAACGTCTACAACACGGTAGCTTCAAGAAAACTGTCACTCTAATTCACAGCAGTCCTTTCTGTAAGAATCAATGAATAGGTGAACTAGGGAAAAAAGACAAACAGAAGGGAACGAATCATATTACGAAATTTATTTTACATACAGCACAGCGTGATGAAACCTTTTGAAACCACAACGAGAGTGACGACCGTGGCAGATAGGCGGCCACGCTGAATAGTTAGTTCATCACTGACCTGCCTGTTTGCGCAGTAACACATACACTTGCTCCTTGATCCAGTTTTTTGGATGAGGTACATAGGTATAGGTTGGCTCGTGATAGACAAGACAGCTCAAGTCGGCTAGCTGGTCTATAAACTGGAACAACTGGGAAATGTCGTAAGTGATGGTTGGCGCGTTGGGATTTTCACGTTTCAACTGTTCCTCGTAAATTTTGCACACTCCTTCCAGACACTGTTCAACCGTCTCATAATCGGACCAGGTGCGTGTGTCCGGCTTCTTGGCTGAAGGTTGAACAAGCAGAATTGTGTGTGGCATAGTGCTATCTGAAATGAACAGGATTGGGGTAGTTGACGGATAGCGAGCAGGAAGGCGAGCGAGTTCGGAGCGCGCGCAAAAAAAAACGAGGAGGTGGCATGTTAGCCGTGCTGGTTAAAGATATATTCCTAAGTTGTACATCTGGTGAGCGGCTATGACGTCGCTCTGTTAACAAGAGAGGAATGTGAACCAAGGATTAGCGACGAAGAAAATATCAGCAAATAAAAACTTAAATAGTTGTAAGTCAATAAAGTCCTAAACGATAATGGTCATATGAAGCGCACGAAGTCAGAGCAACGGTCCACGGGGGAAGCCTGTCCAAAAAATGACGAAGTTGCGGGGACGAGTGAGACGGCAAACTTTCATCCATATATATACCGGCCACTGCTACGTCAAAGTAAGGGGTGGTAGTGTCGATTGTAAAGTCAACAGACAACCAAAAGGTCCAAGGGGTTTGCCACAGAGATTCGCTACTATTGACAGCAGCAGCGTCCACATGATAGATGAAATAGTGAGCCCCTGTGTTTCCTTTCTCCTCATTTGGAGACCGTACTGGAAGCGGCATAGGTATGGGGACAGTACTGCCTGTTGTGAAAGACCAAGCAACTAGTCGAACTTCTGGCGTATGGGTGCGTATCAGAAAATGAGTGTGAGGAGGGCCAGAAACAACGGAAAAGGTGAAATTCCACTGCTTGCGAGCATTTGTCAAGGTTGACTCTCCGACTCGGTCACGTGCAATAACTTTTAACGCGGTCATCGGCTTAGATTTGTGCGGATCGGATCTTATGTAATATGCATCCCTGAATAGATGCAAATATGGATACATTGCAGCTATCCCACAATAGGGACGGGAACGATCACATGGAACAGGTGAGTTATCGATCAATTCCACGAGTCCTCCGTAGTCCCGAACTGGGTTCTGCATCTCATCAGAAGAGAAAAGTGAAAACAGGGATGATCGTACCGAGAATGGGTATGAGTTGGGTTTCAGATACCGAATCCCATTGCTATCCAGTGGAAGTATCAGCATAACACTGTCACTACTGGTTATGTCATTGTAGTCTATCCGGTCACGAAACCGTCGGTTTATGTGAAACACACCAACACGCTGAAGTCGGGGGCTAAACAACGGATCGCTTGCGTCTGAACTATTGGGTATTGTGTAGGGAAAACCAAACGGAGAGGCATGAACCAAGATGGCATAGGAGAGACACCCATTGAGTAGCAGCAAACGCATCGTTCTACACGCCTCCTTCGACGTGCACTGAAGAGGACCGGCGATAAAAAGAGCTATCGGAGACAGAGCGAAGAAAGCCAAAACACTGACTAGAATGTCCGGAGCAGTCGCCTGTCCAGCACGTCCCAGAACAGGGATAATGAAATCGAAGAGATTAGAGCACAGATACATGTGGAGCGAGAGTAATGCCGGCAAAATTGTCACAGCTAGCCGGGTTAGTGAGTTAGGTCGACCAGACCCCAAAAGAAATTCATAGAGAGTCCGAAATGATAATGTAGTAGCCAGCCAAAATGTAGAATTATAAACTGCGGGGGTATTCAGAAAATTTAGCAAGCCTGTTACAGTGGTCAAAATGAGCAGACCACCGTTGAAAAAATCATACTCTAGTAACCGATAATTCACTTCGTGATCTGTTACCCAACCGAGGCTAGAAAATAAACTGGAAATACGTTTGAAACGATTCAAACAGCCGTCACGAATACGAAACGCACAGGTGTGGAACCAGACAAACCAGAAGATCAAAGGAAGTAAAAATATACCAATCACATTGTAACGGAACGAGTACCAGGTCATTCGGCACCCGTACGCATGAACAAGAAAGCCCAAAAATAGAGAGAATAAAAATCCCAAAACATGACTGCAGAGTTGAATGGCAGCTGCTGTGATGCAACCAGAAAAACGAGAAGGCTCCGTTGAGGCTCGAAACAACAACCGTAGACAAACACAAACACAAAGGAACCAATTAAACAGTTTCCAGGATGACCAGGGTACCAGTACGAGTATTAGACCAAGCACATCGAAATAAACGTAACGATTCCATAGAGAAGGCAAAACACTAGTAAACGGAAAGTGACTCATGGATATATCATCAGATGATATACCACCAAGTTCATCATGCCCTGCACCATTCGCAGAAGTAGCATTCACGGAAGGCAGCTTGGGGACGTTACGCAGTCTGTCATCTTGTGCGACTACGGAAACAAATGATAGTATATCTTCACCGGTCTTTTGTAGAGACTCAGCCGGTATTCGTGACTCTGTATCATACGGAGTGTGATAAGCATACCCGTTCGTTGTATAAGCCATATCCAATCCTGGTATGAAGCCAAAATCTCGGAAGATTCGGAAGTCCGTATCGGCGGGTAGTGTACCGGACTGAAATAGCTCCTCCGCGAAGACATCTGCATGAGGATGTTTGAACGCCTTGGCATAGGCATCCATCAAAAGGTCTGTACCCGCTCCCGGACCAGACTGAAAAACCAACAAACGACCTCCTGACCCAGCACCTTCGAGATTCAAGAAGGCGGCCACATCACCTGCCCATGGATGCTGCGTAATGAATGCGTGGCTCGCTGGAAGTATAGACTCCTCAGCACCATTGAACAAGAAGATGACGTCATTCAACAGCCTTGTGTGTCCCGTCGCTAATACTCGGGATATTTCGAGCATCACAGCGCAGCTGACGAACGCATCGGACGCGCCTGGACTGCTTACAACAGAATCGTAGTGACAGTTTACCAAAAGTGCCTTTTTAGGAGGTCCTTCATCAATCACACGTGGATCATGCAACCGGAGAATGAAATTGCGAAGGTTTCTGTAGGCTGTCACATGGAATTGAGCCCGGAAAGACGCGTAGTCAGAAATCTGCTCAGCCACACTGGCATTCAGACCCGACACTGTCGCCAGTTGACTTATATCACTCAAAACTTGCCGAAAGTATGACGGTGTCAATATTTCGTTTGCGATAGATCCGGTGGTGCGGGGGCCAAGTGATGTTATCCTCACAAGATGCGACCTAGCGTTCCTCTCATTGAACTGGTTCACATCAAGTGGGAGCAGCGTAGCGGTCGACTGATCCGAACAACCCACGTGGGACACAACAACTGAACCGGCTAAAACAGCCACCCAAATTATGAGCCAAAATGACAACCCAACTGAATCTGTGTTTCTGAGATCATGCACTGTAACGATGGGATGGCCGTTGTCAGTGACGCTGCTGCGTTTCTCAACAGCTGTTTCGCGCAACCGAGGAACGAGCCTCCTCCTTGTTTCATTCATCGATATAAGCCGACAAATTCAAGAAGCAGACAACCAATTTGTCACCTACAATATGAGAAATGGAGAAAACGGATAAACCCAAGTGCCGGTGATTTAGGCAGTGAAGCTAATTCTCGCCATATGTTCTAAATAATCAAAAGTGATCGCAAGCGGCGATCTATGCACAGGACTTTAAACTGAGGATACGAGTAGTTTAGATTGTCAGCTGAGGTACAAGGGTTCAAGTCCCCATTGTTTCGTTTGCCGACGTGACCACGAGCCTGCTGTTCAGTTTCTCACTAAACTACATTCAGGATGTAGTTTATAACTTGTGACGAACTTTTATCGACACGTTATTGGGACGTACGGCTCATACAGCTACATTTGGCCTGCTGAAAAATAATAAGGAAACAAAGTCAACTTCGATGACTAAGACAATTTTTTTTGCCGTCCAAATACCGATATAACCAGAGAATGTGCTGCGCCCAAATCGTGCTGAACTTGGCGTTGCCGTCGAGGTCAGCTAAAAACCTGAACTGTCGGTGCTGAGTTTAATGTTGAACGTATGGGTCTACGAAGTGTTCATGTGCGAAAGGTTTGGCACCAACCGATGCGATTCAGTAAATTCAGGAAACTGGCTGCTCCCAGAACGGATGACTGCATTTACGCATGTACGGTTGTCTGACCTCCGAAACGGATCTTCCGGCCAACAGTGGTGTATCTAACGAACGAGTGTGCATACTAGACAAACCACGAGGGGTTTGACCGGAGCCCAATGTAGTGTTATTTGCAGACCACTGATGTAAATCCGAGAGAGTAAGGCTGGCATGAAAGCACTCATACGCCTGTAAGTTCAGCTGTAGCACCCTTTCGGTGTCTAGCTGCCATGCCAACGGAAGGAGGCACGAGGGCTGAGATACCGCCAGGTTGCCAATGCCTAGACAGTAGCAGTCGAGATGCTGAGGTTGAGATCAAACCACAGACTTTCCGGTCGGTAAGTTGGCGCTTTAACTGCTGAATTACCTCGAGCTCAGTTCCGCAGCCACAACCACTATACGACAAGTACGCGGTTCTTACAGCTGATAATGATTATATGTGATCTCCCAACAACCAGTAACTTTCACGAACATTGTTTCCTTGACTACTGAGGGCATTAGTTACCGAAGGGGAAACAGGCTGCCTTTTTGAAATAATTCCACCATACAGATAGACAATCATTTCAACAATGCAAGGAAATCCGCTCACAACTTGCCACTGAAAGACCTCCCAACGGGTTTGCCACAGAGAATCAGGTTGCACATATCCTCTATGATACCAGCCAACAGCAAACGATTGAACACCATTTTCGTCACATTCTCCAGTTTCACTGGGCCGAATCACCTCAACCTACTTTATAGGAAATGAGAATCATCCATCACGACCAACCATCCGATTAATGTCAGTGCCTCAAGCGAAGCACGAACTAGGCTGGGAATGCAAGTCACACCAAATGCAGCAAAGCATTAGGGCCGCATTTAGCTCACGCATCTTCTTTATGGCGGTCATTACCTTATGTGAAGTAAACCAGTTATCGGTTATCTAACAGCTAAACGCGGTTACTTGGAAGGACGCGCTATGGGCACCGGGTGATGAATGGACTTTCCGCCTGTCAAGGTCTTAGTCGACTGACGTACCCTGCTAACCCTTAACCCGACAGTCTACTAAGTCTCCGAAGTTACGGCACAAGGGCCACTCAAGCTCTCCTGCGACAGGCAGGCTAACCACACCCAACAGGCTAACTTGGCCAGACCATGTGTCAGAGGGTCGTCTTTTTACAAAACCGAGTGTGAGTTGGGAACGACCGAAAGATGGACAACTACAAATGTTGCCTATCTAGGTACGAACACCGGGATGAGAAACAACCAAGGTCAATACCACTGATAGGCACAGTACAATCCGCAGTCAATAGCGGTCCGGTTCCAAAACGCTCGTCTTGAGTGCGCAGCTGTCAAAGTTGCCACATCACAAAATAGGTAAAACAACCTTAATGGAAAAATCCTGCACCCAATTAGCTGAACTGGAATTTCAATAGTGTCACAGGCCCAGACAATGGTCGTCCTCGGGTGGCAAATCAAGCTAAGATCCAAGGAATATCAAGAAGCTTGTAACCCCACGAAAGTAATCACTCTACTGGGTTCTTCCGGATCAGTTTCAATGGCCGGGTGAAGGTCGTCTGATTAGGCGGCTTTACCAACCAAGTGGTCGATATGAGACTGACTCCTGAGCACCTGAAAGTTCATCTACCAGACACCACCAGTTGTCAGGTCGGAAGTGTCTCTGGCTTTCATGATGCATGAACCGACTAAGACTGCACATAGGACATCCTCACCGTTATTGACGGATATATCAGTAACACACTGGCATTTAGATGCCAGAAGCCATGAAAGAAGGCTTAAGTGCAGGGTGAAAATAAAGAAGGGCAGAGACTCAGTGCGAGGAAGTCCTCCATCCTTACGCAGAACGACCAGGAATACTCGAACATTATAATAAACATATCTGAGTATCACATCGAAGTAAGGTGCCACCAGTGAGATTGACCCAGCGTCCTTTTCCAACCTCACCCAACGTACGCCAGGCGATCTTCAGATAAACAGCCCGGCTGGGAAATGATTGCACGCGTGCAACTGAGGTGCACGCGTACAATATCGTGCAAGGTTTCCAAGCACCTGCAAGCAGAATAACGAGAGCCATCTAGAAAGGCGCGAACATCCCACAGCATTCTGTTTGACCATAACCACCTTCATTTCACGTCACTATATCATGGTCTGTCCCCTGTGAACCTTTCGTCACCAAGTACCCACTTAGGCACCATCACGTTGCATATTTGTTGCAATCAGCCAGCTCTTGCTATGCTATGGAGACACCGGTGATCAAAAGTTGGACGGTGCCCAAGGCCCTCAAATGGCAAGAGCCAAATCCTACAACCACCAAATAAGACGACTGTCACATGTGCTTTGTATACACGGTCATTTAGCTTCAGCGAAATTCGTTCGTGGCGCCACAATTAGGCTAACGCCACCAGCGCCCCCGTTAACCGCGCACTGACTATCTGTTTCAGTATAATCACAACTTACACCGCCGTCCAGATACGTTGATCGATCAATAAACTCAAGTTTCAGAGGCACAAGGGTATTGGAAATCCTGAAGTAAGACTTGGCACTTTGAAAGTGTAAAACACAAGCCGAAACATGGGACCACCTCCGGCATCCTGTTTAGAGTACTTTGCACGGACGAATAATCAGCAAACACCAAGACGATGTCATCTGCACAATCCAAGTCCATAAGTCTCTCTTCGAATGTGGTCAGCGCACTCTCTGCATCATGTTCTCGGACTTGCATCTCACGTCAAAGGTACACGTCACACTATACGGAAAGCTAATAACCGTGTTACGACAGTCGCAAGACCCTTATGCCTATGGTTAGAACGGTCGCTTCGGGTACCATTTTGTGAGCACAGTAAAATCAACCATTGGTCCTGATTCATTTGATCACCCTCTTGTTCCAAAATACGTAAAAACAACCTAGTCACCTCTCCTCATTTGAATAACACTGGGTGAAGGTCATCCCTCCTAGCAGCCCGACTGCGCTTCAAGACAGAAAGGCATATAAGTAGCTCAGTTGATGGGGGATCAAAACTAAGACCATTGTTCAAAATGAGCGGCTCGAATGAAAGGCACAGGGGCAGAGGGCGAACTAAGATATGGTCCACCAGGTGATGCTGGTTTTTGTCCTACGCTGGACTTCCAATATTATCTTTGGTTAACTCACTTACAGGAGGCCTTTTAGGTCGTCTTTTGCGTAGTAGCTGGAACCACTGCTGTGCATTTACAACCACAGTGGCCTCAATTTCTTGCACTATCTGAACTGCACCCCGCCTTCCTGTTCAGAGACAGGCTGTCGTCAAGCCGAGGTATACTCTGAGTCCGGAAGGATAGTGGTAGTGAGCGTTCCGGGATCCAGTGCTCGGAGACACCACAAGCAGTTTCCGGCGTCACATATAGCCGTGGTTATCTCATCTTAGTTACCGACAATATCCTCCGAGACCCCCCTATAATGCGTTACATAATAGACTTTGATATGTATCCCTAATTTCTGCTCACAAAGCTTTTGAACTGCTAAATGCGAAGTTCGTTTTTGCGGGTTTGCCGTGGCAATCTAGTGAAAATCTGCATTGAACGAGAACAGAATGAATCGTGCCATTGGTAACTGATGGGAATGTGGTCAATTTGGCTCCAGGACCGCTCACCCATATGGAGGTGCCAGGCAGCACCACGGCTCCCATTGCGCCTAAATGCATACTGTGGGAAACAACTGGTGATCAGTATAAAGTTGCAGAAGACGCACATTATCACCGTTTTTTTGCATTCAGGCTAAACATACTACAAACGCGTGCTTCTAATGAACTGAGGCATCCTACCTGTGCACTGCAATCTCTGAACTCTTCGTGGTAGGCAGTGGTCAGTTTTCGATACGTGGCTTTCAGTGAGCACGAGCTACAGTTCGTTGGTGCGTAAACAGAAACGATACACAAAGAGCTTTCAGGAGTTCGACCATTGCGATGTTTTGTCAAGAGATCGTCGAACAGTAGGCTCCCCTGTTTACGGGTAAACAGTAGAACAATGAAGCCTGAGATGGCGAGCTTGGAACTAAATCAACACCAATGCAACCCACCGCGGCAACTGTACCTGTAACGTCTAGATAGATAGGGCGCCATAAGCACAACTGCGCTTGGATTCTGTATTAGAGTTTCAGAGATGCCAGACGTATTCCGACAGACTAGGTACAGCAAGCGCAACAGCAGTCGAACTGGCTAACACTACAGTAAAAACAGGAGGACGAGGTCCGAATAGCAGGCACGCAACGATAGATGTGATAACAGAAATCGTTCGGCTGTAATACCCTTTCGGTGCCTAGCCACTATGCCACCAGGAAACACGAGGCTGAGATACTGTCACGCTGCCGAGCATTTGAGATGCCGAGGATCGGTGCGAACCACAGACCTTCCGGTCAGTAAGCTCGTGTATAACTACTAAGCTATCTCCGGAGGTAGATGTGAGTGGTGGCATGCAATGAGTCTATTTCATAGGTGCCCGACTGAAGTGTCTAGAACTGGGATCCACATAAGAGTGACTGTTAAGTGGGATACGACGCGAGTTGGGAGATAACAATGAGGAAAGATAGGAATCGTCAGTAGTTGCATGTTTTACCTTATCCACTCTGCTGCATATAGCGAATAAAGCGCCGAGGCTGAGGTTACAATGTGACCACCGGGGTCGCATTAAGGTGCATTTATTCGTAAAGCTCACAGTTGTATGTGGTCTTGGGTAATGCCAAAACTAGACAGGACGAGTAGCATTTTCATCCAAATCCCTTGGCTCAAAAGTCTGGCCGGAAAATAACAGTGGTTGGCTTGACGTTACTCAAATTTTAAGGAATAATTGCCACACTTGTTTCAACCCACAATTTGGAGGGCCAGGAGGCCGTTTGTTAGACCACTATCCATTAACCGGACCTAAAGCTGCCACCTTGACGTGGTGGTCGGGCTTGACTGCTGCAATGATGCCGTGGGCTACATTGACTGGAACGCTGTTCCACAAGGCGCAACTACGCCAGGAAAGCCAAAGGGGAGCAGTCAGACTAAGAGCAGTGAGACCTCGTACTACGAGTAATCGTGCTACGAGACGACCTGGGGGTAGTCGTACTGCCTTCTGCAATAGGAATGTGAAGGCAGTAAGGTATTTCCCCTAGGCTACCAGCATGTCCATATTCATGGAAGCAGCGATACTGCCCTCCCCCGAAGAAGGTCGGGTTAGAAAAGGTCGGCCCTATAGGGACGCACACTCCGATCGCCCAACGGTTGAACGTGACCGCCGGCGCATTATTCAATGCGGTCCATGAATTTTCGACACAAGTCCGGTGCTCCTCAAAAGGCACCTACTGTGCGCAGCCGCATCAGGACTGAGACAGTAATGCCCTATGCCCTATGTCCGTGGTTCGAATCCGACCTCTGCCTCTCGACTTCCCCTGTCTAGGCCTGGGCAACCTGGCAGTATCCCAGCCCTCGTGCTTCCTTCGGGTGGCATGGCAGCTAGGCACCGAAAGGGTGCTACAGTTGAACGTTTTTTTTTATGCCCTCGCGTTAGGCCAACTTCATTCAGCCAAGCAGGTCAGACTATTGAGTCATCGGCTCCGGGAAGAGTCTCCAAAGAAAACCCTACTGTCCGCTACCTCGCGCGTCAGACTTTTGAGTCAAAGGCTCAAGGTGGGGTTCCCGAACCCAATCCCTTTTCTCGGCCTGGTCAACCGGGAAGTATCATTTGCCCGCATAGTTTTGTGTCCCCCGATGTCCCTACCCAACCGCTTCCCACCACACAAGCAAACGTCGCTGGGTCATCTGACTGCCAGTTATCTGACCGAAGGGCCTTATGCTCCCCGCTGCTTAGTAACGATAAGCAAACACCTTTCTAAATCCACGAAATCCTTTCTATATAGGAGCTTTTAACGTCCGTACTCTATGTCAAATTGGCAAACAGGCTATGCTCGCTGAAACCTTATACTCCCTTAAAATTGATGAATGATGTGTCTCCGAAACATGCATACAAGACCCAAGCCTGGTTATGCACCTCAGAACGCCAAGGACAAACCCAAGTCTTTCACATTTCTCCCTTCGTGTGTCCGGTGATTCAGAAGCAATGACTTGTGGAATATATGGTGTGGGAGTTGCACTCAGCCCCAGAGCTGAACGCGGTTTGCTGGATTGGATCCCAGTGAACAGTCTTCCTTGCGCCGTCCGGTTATTCAGCTTAATCAAGCTCAAAGCCTCTCGACATAAAAAGCGGTGCATGTTTGTAGTGTCGGCTTATGCCCCAACAGACTGCAGTTCTGACGCTGAGAAAGATACTTCCTATCGAGAGTTATCCAGGCTCATTCGTCAAGCAAGAATCACTGACACTATGGCACTTGCGGGCGATATGAAAGCTCAAGCCGATTTGGAGTCGGTGCTCGTCTCATAGACAACTGAGACCGACTTCTCTAATTGTGTGCTGATCGGAAACTGCTTCTCGCCAATACGAGCTTTCACTATAAACGTTGGCATCGCGTAACTTGGTGGCCACCAACTACAAATCAAACGTGAACCCAGTTGGATCACGTGGCCATCAGCCACCGGTGGAGAGCTACAATTCAAGACTGTCGTTCCTTCTGGAGCACACAACTTGATTTCGATCACATCATTGTGCATGCACGCCTGACAGTACGTTTTCCCTCAGGTCCTCGCAAGTCGGCAAGAAGCATGCCAATCCACTATCTTCGAAAAACTACCATAGTTCAACAGTATCGATCTGAGCTAGCCCAACGACTCTCCACAGTAAACCAATACTGTACTCGTAGTGAGCATGCGGACGAAGCGTGGCAACATGTGAAAGTAGCTATGCTAGCGGCGTTCTGAGCTGTCTGACTTCCCCAATTCGATCACAAGACCACTGGATGTCGTCGACTTCGCTGTCCATGATTAATGCCAGGAAATCCATACCAGCAGGCAACGAGTACGACGGCGCGCGCAAATCCCTCAAACGCCAAATAGTGAAGAGTTCAAGGAAAGACCGAGAGCTCTGGTGGACATCGAAAGCTCTGGAAATGGAGAAGGCCTTTGCTACCGGGAACAGCCGTGCCCTCTACCAACTGATACGATCGACTGGCCCTAGGAGACTAGCGGTCAGTGAGACAACTGAAAAAGGCGGCTCATTAATTCACTCGCAAAAATGTCGACTGGAAAGATGGGTCACACATTTCGAATCACAGTTTAGCTGGCCTCCTGCAACCCTGTCCGTGGAGAAAGTGCATACTGGAGAATGGAATGTAAACCTTAATCGTCCGTCGGCAGAAATAAAGTACGAAATATCGGTACTGAAACGTGAAAAGGCACCAGGACGGGATAGTCTGCATCCAGTCCTCTTCAAAGAAGGCGGAGAATCCCTGGTGACACATCTAACAAAGCTTATTGGTGCTATATGGAACGAAGAGGTGTCTGCAGAATGGGGCATGTCGACTGATATTCCTCTCTTCAAAAAGGGTACGCGGACGCGGTGTGAAAATCGTAGTGGCATCAGCCTGGTAGCTGTGGCATCGAAGGTGTTCTCTGGTCTTATCCTTCGAAGGTTGACTGAACTCAGGGAGGCAGATCCGCGAAGACCATGCTAGGTTCCGTCCAGCAATGGGATGCATCGATCACATCTTCACCCTCCGACAGATTCTTGAACAGCGACACAGCTTTCAGCAACCAGCAACGGTTGTGTTCCTTGATTCGAAAGCTGCCTTTGACTCTGTGGACCGTCAGGCACTGTGGCAGTGTCTATGCAGCAAAGGAGTCTCCCAAAAAATTTCGTCCTTCCTTACGGCGCTGTACACCAACTCCTGCGGCCGTGTGGAGTTCTACGGGAAGCTCTCGCCTGAGGTCACCACATCAAGTGGTGTCAGACAAGGTTATCCTCTTTCAATTTTCCTCCTCAACTTCGTCATTGATACTATCATGGAAGACTCACTATCAGCCTCTAATGCCTGTGGGGACGAAGTTCTCCCGGGGCATCCGCTCAGATATAGAGTACGCAGACGACATAGCTCTTCTTGGATCTGATGCCGTGGTAATGCAAACAATACTAAATATTTTAAATAATTCTGCCCCATGGTTTGGCATGCGCTTCACACCTGCAAAGTGTAAAGTGCTACTGCAAGACTGGGTAGGGTCGAAACCTAGCCTCATGCTTGCGGATGAGCCACTTGAGGTAGTAGACAGGTTTGTCTACCTGGGCAGCTGTATCAGCCCCGGTGGTCTTGCGAAAGATATTTCCATCCGGGTTGGGAAAGACAGAGCGGGTTTTGTGAACCTGCGTCACCTGTGGAGTAGGAGTTTATCCGTCAAAGGTCGAGTTTACACTGCTGCAGTGCGATCCATATTGCTATTCGGGTCAGAAACCTGGCCGTTGCGCGCCGAGGACGTCAAAAGACTTTCAGAGTTTGACCATCGATGTTTTCGGAGCATTGCCCAAGTCTGGTAAGAACACCGGATAAGTAGTGCCGAAGTACGTCGGACTGTTTTCGGAAGAAATAACTCACCCACGATAGATGAACTGATCACACTCCACAGGTTGCGCTGGCTTGGCCACATGCTCCTTATGCCAGACGAACGACTTCCTCGAAGGGTTCTTTTCGCACAACCACGCGAAGGGTGAAAACGAGCCAGGGGAGATCAATAACTTGGCGGCGAAGTCTAAAAGCCATTACCAGCAAACTCAGCCGCGGTCACTGCCGTCTCCCTGGATGGGGACCCCAAGGCGGGCTAGAGAGACATTGTCAGATATGGTCCAGTCGCACCCTCAATGGCGCTCATGCATCCAAGCTATTACCTTCAATGCATAGCTTCCTTCCTAATGTTCTTACTTAAAAGTCCACTACTTACGCGCCAATTTATCAGCTCTCACCTCCAATGCGCAGCTACCTACCCCACCGCCCCAAATCATCGGTGGACGAAACAGTGGCAGCTACAACCACTGTACGACAAGTGCGCGGTTCTTACAGCTGGTAGTGATGATGATGATGACTATCCATTAACCAACCTGGTAGGAGACTCTCTATGCTGCAAGGACACCCTCCAGTGCAACTCAATGATTTACTCACGTGCGTAAACACCACCAGTAGCTGTAAAACTGCGTACTTGCTGCGTGGTGGTTATAGCTGCCACAGTTTTGTTCACCGATGATTCGGGAAGGTAAGGGCAAACAACTACGCAATGGAGGCCGTAGCCGATAAAGTTGATACGTAAATACAGGGGTGTCAGTGGATACTGATGAGGGAACCTGATGATTACACCTCTAAGCGCCCAATCAGACAATCTGGAGGGACTGACGGTACGGACGCTGCTGACTTCAGTCACGTGGCATTTCTTGTGAGGTCGTCAGCCAAGCACAAGGAACTTCATCCTGAAAGGCGGACGGCAACAACAACATCCCCACTCTTCTGTCAGGCCATACGCTGTTCAACTTGCAGTTTGCATCATAGTGGAAGCAATGAAGACACTAGTCTCCGCTGGCGCCGATTCAACATGCGTACAACATTTGCCAACCAAGGTGGTTGATGGTGCTGGATGTCGTCCGCGGTCGATGTACCCTGCGCACAACCAGGCATTGGCTCTCTAATTACCTCGTTACGAAACGTGCATACACTCCGATACCACTTCTGAGGCACTAGTCATCAGAGGCCTGAAGACACCTTGGATGGTTTCCCCTCAGAAGCCACGTATTGCAATCAATAACGACACAGCTCTTACTGTAGCCTTCCGCTAGGCGGAATTCCGAAACGAAACCGCATTACCGCTTGTAGCTAAGCCCTGCCACGACCAAGAAGCCCACCAAGTACGTTATTGGCCAGAAGCACGGACCACTTGCCGGTCCGTCATCAAGGCGTGCTCTGATTGGCCGAAAGTTTGAACCCAATAGTCAATTACGTTCGTGTTCTCCGCCGCATGCGCTTGCCAATGGCACATCCAAAGGGTGTCAGAAGTTCCAAAATGGTGTTGTCGCGCACATTTGATATAGCAGGCACTGTATATGTGTTTTTACCCCGGTTGTGAGCGTTAACACACGTTGTGCGCCTTTGGTAGTTATTTTGGAGGGAACACTAGCATGGAAGATTCAGACGGAGAACTAAGCTTAGAAAATACTATACTTACGCCTATTCACGCAACACTTGAGACTCAACAATGTACCTTTTCGGCTTCACATGTGACGTAAATTGGCAAACATGGTTCCGGCACTCGAGATTCGTAAAGTTACACAATTTGAGGCATTTGTCATAGATAATGCAACTATTGAAACAAGCAAAATTCCCCATAACCTCGAGCAATCACTACTTAATTGTGGGCTACATTTTCTGAAGCATGACATTGCACTTCGTACGTACAAGGCATATGTCGAACGACAGCATGATGGTGGTAAATCTATTCAAACCGCTTGTACTGTCTTCGTCTTTAGGGTCCAGATCGATTTCGTCTGCGAGCCCCAGAACGATAAGGATTCCATCAACGGCTACTTGAGCACCTGAGTGTTGACAACCCTCCTGCGTTCTCCCCATTATTCCGTCAATGACGAGGTTGAGTAAAAATTGAGTGCATGGACACACTTGACAGCAACTTTCTGTGGGGACGTCTTTAGAGAGACCCCACATATTCTCACACCTGGAAGCGTATGAAAACGAGCATTGGACCGTGTTTATGAAATTCTGGGACATGCTCTGCTGAACAAACGTGATTGAAAGCATTGAACGGTGGAGGAATTCAATGCACCATTGAAACCAGGGAACCCCCAGTGTATTGATTCGTTTGCGCCGTGCTGCTCCGACACCTCACGGGGTATGAGGACGTAATCCCTGCAGCCTCTGACGGGTAGAAATCTCGCTTGTTGCCTACCGGTGAATAGTTTGCCTACCTCATTAGGTAGACAAAGAATCGATAACGCCAGAAGACACGTTACAAAGGAGTCAGACTAACAAGTAGGGGGATGCCAAAATCACGCGAATATCAGTTCTTCTTTGGATCTGTTGAATGGTGCGGTAAGAATCGGGACTCATCCCCAGAAAGCTTATACCTCGTTCCGGCCAAGACCCTACTCTGGATTACTGTATCCGCTCTGTCTAACGCCCTTTTTAGGCTAGGTCTAAATAACACATACCAAACCGAAATCAGCTTTTTTCGATGTTAGAGCGCATTATACGCCGATTTATATGGCCCATCTGATGATATGCTCCACAGTTCAGTAAACCCTCACGAATACAACATCGCGGTACGCCTTTGCTCGACATGTTAGCTCACACCAATGTTCAGACACTTTTAGCCACAGTACACTTGCTCCGAATATCACCATTCAATTCCCATTGTCCCATTGGTGGCTGCCATTTCACTTGCCTTCACCGCGACCTACGTTTACCAGCGCCCGTTTGCCGTTTGCTTGTCCTAATTGACTGTGCTGTTTTACTGGCCTGGCTTCCCTTCGACCGGAAAAAGATCTGGTGCCTGGAGTACTTTATTAATGCACAAGCAGCATTATTGACTGCTTAATGGTTTTCCACCCTGCAGATATGGTAGCATGCATGAAGGATGAAAACCTCGTGTGGTGGTCGGGTATACCCTGCAGGGATGGTCGCACCGTTACGTTGCACCATGGTGCGTTCTTATACCCGCCACCTCTCCAGTAGCACGGGTGCATCGCCCGTCGCCTGTGATTCTGAAACTGGCTTTTAATTCAGGAAATCCATAATGGTGCACTGTCGTCTTCTGGTTGTTGCTGCTGCTGTTGGACTCGTCCCGGTTGTCATCTATCTGGCAAAGCCATAAAAACTGACCTTTCGTCTGTCGAAAATTCCTTAAAAAACTTACTTTGGATAATAATAGGTTTATTTCCCAACTTGTGGGGGAATAAACTTATTATTATTAGCCCGAAGATACAGTGCGACGACGACGGCTTATATCGACGTGAAAAGCTGTAGCTGTTTTCGTCATAATCGGGGTTGCACCGCACCAAAGGCCACCTCGTCAACCAAACCAAACACACACACCAACCTACTGCTCCAAGTATTGGATACACAAAAAATATATATACAATGAGATTGCTTACCCTTCGCTATCACCATACAAGCGTCTGAAGTCTTTTCGCCATACACCACTTGTTGATTGAAGCTGATGGCAGTACTTCGGAGGCTGGTGACCATTTCTTTTACATTCACTTTCCCTCCTAGATTATGGTATTGTCCAAATCACGTAATAACCTCCAGAAAATCTAGTCCACCATCTCAGACTTTCTACTGCCGTCAGTCCTTGTGTTTGATTTCCCTTACCACACCATCTCTCTGCGTAACTGTACCGATTTGTTCTGTCCACGGTACTATATAAGCATATATTGGCAAGCGTAGCTAGTCTTTGGCCGCTAGGCTACTAACTACAAAATCTACCTCGAGCCTGTCTCATTTAATAACTTGTTGTCACCACCCTAATTGTGGTAAATATTCAGTTTTTCCTCTACTTATGGACTTTATCCCATCTAATAAATCTTAAAACTCACCAGGCCTTACCGATCTTACCCCATTCCGTCATCTTCCCAAGCTTTGATCTTCGGCAATGCCTGATTTGGCCACCCTGTTTGGCCGTTATCCGCTCCTCCTCATCTGTGCTTTACACCCGAAGTGATCCCCATCTCAACCAAACAAATACCTGCGATCTTACATTGGCTTTGTTCTACCTATGCGGATTCCCTTACCGAACCCAAAAAAGTCCGCTGATCACAGAATTGCACATCCCAGCCCGTTCACCTCAAACACGACGTCCGTCACGGGGCTGATCAGGAACCGAAGTATGTCATTGCAATGATGGCACGGCATTGCCACACACAGTTTGACAGCATACCCGCAATTTGGGAGATAAACCTATTATTATTATTATTATTATTATTACTATTCACTTTTTGTTTGAATATGCTCTCTCGCCCACTCGTTCCCTTACCTGCATCTAAGAACAAACTTCTCACCTGGACGCAGCCGCCTCCGGGACGTGTTCATTGTAGCCTTCTTAACCTTCCGTCCGGATCTAAACATCTTGGTGACTTTCATTCTATGCTCCCCACAAATTCAGTCATTTTATGTGCCGCTTGCGTTCCGTCTTTTGCGTCAGCACCAATGCCCTATCCAAAGGAAATTTTACACCTGATTCCACCTCAATAGCAACACCAGTGAGTCTCTACAGCTTCAGTGTACACCGTGAGTCCGAGATTCCTGCTGCCATTTGTCCTTATTGCTGATTCCACCAGTTCATCATCCCCACTAACGCTTTTCGTGGCCCTGGCCCAACAGTCTAAGGCCGCAAGGCCTCATCGGTGGTTTTAGGTTTTAGTTCGACTTGACCGATCAGATCGTGGCAATTGGGCTGCCTCACCAGATCCGCTGTTCTAGTTCCTCATTTTTCGTAATTTTAAATTTTCCTATCATGTGCCAGGCATGATGCCTCTTGTTTTGCCCTCCTTAGTTTTGGTTTTGCCCGCCACCCTCAAATTATTGCGATCTGATATTGTCTTAGCTTGGTATGTTCCCCAAAAGAAAGATAAATTCCTAGTAACTGTGTTTCCCCTCCCATGCCAGTTTAGGCTTGACCAAGTTTACATCGGATAAGGTCCACTGTTTATGACGCTGTCCCTTTTCCGCGCAACCCCGAGTACCCGGAACTACCATCAGTCGTGCTTTTGTTCTAGCTACAACAGTATGATCATTCCTGAAGGTATACCACCCACTAGTTGGGATTAAATATTATTATTTTTACTATCACACGAGCTGCAGCCCAAGAAGTATGATCAAGCAAGATCAAGATGCACGACTCTTCTTACCTTTGAACGGTGGACGTCTTGCAGGCAACCAATCATGAGAGATGGCCAGGTGGGCTGATTCAACTTCACGAGGAAGGAGAAAAAGGGGATTCGGAGGCACAGTCGTCAGGAAAAACGGCGAAATGATAAAACAGTGTCCAACGTGTCGCTGATGAAGGGTATGAGGGAGACAGTTCTACTGACTAATCGCTGATGTAATGGTTATCTTTTTGGTAGCAGCGCAACCAACGTGAAAGGGGACCACAGGTTTCACAGCTAGCTCGCTTTGGTAATGGGGTCCAACGTTGCACGAGGCGAAACGCCCTGCTAAAATTGGAGACATAAAGTGTCAATGTCGCGCCCTTCATCAAACCCTCTTTTCACGCGTTCTTCTCCTTGATCACGGTTGACTTCTCTGTTCTGGAAGGGGGAAAGAAGATAGTGACCGGGATGAGTTTGCTTCATCAGACATTTCAGTGTGTGAAATGCAGCTATCATCCCGATGCTCCGCTTTTTGTTTCAAACAGATCCTAATAGAAGTTGGGCAGTGGCCCCTATAACTCACTCGTTAGCAGGGGACAGTTCAAGAACTTATGTCAAGTGGGCCGAGAAGCAGGCTATGTGGTTGGTGCGTCCATGAGAGTATATGTGTGAGGCCACTTCTTATATATGAAACAATGGACATGACGTTTGCTGCAACCTGTCCCCTTGGACTCATGTGCAAAGCGGTGAGTCAGGCCGACGCCGAGTCACGGATGATTTCCATTCATTTGGAGGACCATGTGAGTGTAGACAGGGGAATTAACAACGGTTGTACGGGGCATTTGGGTAACCACAGCCGATGTTTGAAGCTTCGGAAGAGGTGGAATAAGGAAGGAATAGGATGAGAGCAGTAGCCTCTGGTGAGCAACGGGAGGCATCAGATAAAAACGGTGTCCAATAGAGAAAAAATCTAAAAGCGTATGACAGCAAGCTAAATGAACCAAGGAAAGGGTGAATATTGTTCGCTGACCTAGAAACCAAGCAATAGTTTGGCCAGAGTGGGTGCCTAATTTTTGGAAGGTAAGGACTTAGCCGCCGAGGTAGCTATCAGGGAGGCTAGCCGTTGGACTAGTTGGAACGGGCGATTGCTTGGCGAGATTACGTGGTGGTAGTTTTTGGCTCAGCAAAAGAATCCAATCATAGGGTCCCCGTTGTGCAGAGGGGGGTTATTGTGAACGAGGACTGCAGATAAATAATAAGCGGTTGGTCAATAACTTCCGAAATAATGGATAAGAACCGTAGTTTTACTGGAATCTACTACGTCAACTTAGCAGGAAGGTAAGCGTATAGGTCGCCAGTCACCGACCACCTGAGCTTTTCAATCCCTTCCCCTGGCATCCTCGAAGCCTTTGCAATCTCGTCGAATAACAAAACCTGGGGTGAGTAATTTCTCCCTCAGGGCACCCAAAGCGTGAACAACATTTACACGACCGTACACTATCACCACTATGCCTGGTTGCTCATCCGCGGGCTTCCCATGTATCTAATTGTCGTCCATCTAGACGTTTATCTGCTCTAGGCCACAAATTTCGGAAGTATTGTAGGTTCTTTCGAAGAACTCGCACCCTGTCCCACCTTACTCTTATCAGCATACTCATAGATGATATTACCACTGGCATATCCGCCTCTGAATGGCGCAAGGAGACTACCGCACTAGCCTATGCTGCTTAATCCCAGATGCTAAGGCGCCCCCTTCACAGTTGTTGCTTCTGTAATTCCTCTGCAATTCCAATTGTTGTGGTCGTTGACAGGAAGCTCCAATTTCCAAAACCCTGACTGCATCCTCGTGCTCATCCTAAAAGTTGGTGGCGCGGACATTCCCACCCTCATCTATAGTCTATGGCTAGGGTCACCAAATGCAAAAATGGGGATGGAGATTGAAGAATTCAATCTGGAGACAAATGGCAAGTTTTGTCTCAAAAATATTGTTTAAATTGAAACTGAGTAGACTTACTGGTGTCACTGTTGTAAGGAAGTTAGATGTAAAGCATAGTTTTGATAGGGAGATAGTGCCAATGCATAGGGTCAATCAAACACCGTAAATGAAATTGAACTTGTGGAGG
>SJOL01006655.1:374514-440075 GCA_004794785.1 Opisthorchis felineus
GCGTCGCCTCACTTTAGTGGTTAGAAATCATGAACAATCTTAGCTGCCTAAGGCAGACTATGCGTATGCTTAAACAAATTTTATCAAAACTGCAACTCTCTATTGATATTTTATGGTTTCGGATAACTACCGCCAGGCGCTAATCTTCTATAAAAAAATTTCCTCTGTTCAAACTATGGTTTCATGAACATTTTTGGCGCACGTTTCAGGTTCGCCTCAACCCCATTTTGTTGTCTGTGGCTAGAGCCACTATTTTACCAGCTCAATATCGTTTCATTCTTGCGTTCCAGTTTTTGTTCGGAACTGCGAAGTTTTATTTATATCATGCCCTAGTGATACTAGTTTCATTATTCCAACACCCTATTTCCCCTCGGTCATAAATGTTTGCTGCACTACCCCAAATTCCATTTGTGTTTCAGCCTACCTAATGCCTCCTGCGTTTAGATCGTGCCAGTTTCTGAAATAGCTTTCCTTGTGAAAGGCAGTATTGCTGCCCACGTAATCTTAGGCACGCTTGTCTCCTGAATACCACCTTACACATTATTACAGATACATAATTTTACCTCTAGAGCGCCTCTTTTTCACACATAGTTGTGACAGAGGAGCTCGTTGTTCCCGGCCGTAAACTCTGTGGCCAAAGAAAAGCCTGTCAGCCACCCTTTTTCAGCGGCCTTAAACACATCATCTGTTATGGGGCTCTCCACTAACCCCTTTTCAGTGATTTGGTGGCATGACACCACCGTAACTGGTCTGATGGCACGCTTGCGGCTGTTCCCTTCATGCCCCTTGAATGCGTCTTTTCGTCCCCGAAGGCACTTTCTTGCAAATACGAACAACCTGGCTACCTTGACCCAATCGCCACTTGGGCGAGTTCTTCGTTCTGATCAGCCGAACTCTCTTCTCGGATTCGAGTATCTTAGAGTTTCTGCATTTTTGATTCGTCATATAAGCAAATTTAATTATTTTCCTCCGTGACCTAATGCACTAACAACACTTGGTTCACCCAAAGGACTTTTACCTCCGGATCCTATCCAATCACCAAATCAGTGAATTTGTCCATTTTCAGTTTACTCTGTGCTTCCATGATGCGAATCGCTGCCTCGTTCTCCTGCAGATACATTGAGTTCACCATCCATATCCACGCCTTTCATAGCTCTGGCTATTAACTCAACTGTTCCATGTCACCCACTATCAGCAGTATTTTTCAGTTTTAGTTCAACTTGGTTGTCTTTTCCCCAGACAGGTTACCCTCTCCGGCCTCATTGTTCTAGTGCTACATCTTCCATGATTTGCAATTTCCTATCACATAATAAGCACGTCCCTCTCTTTTGCCTTTCTCTCCTTATGTGGTTGCCCAGAAAGTGCAAATTGTAACAATTTGATCACGCTTTATTTGGTATGCGACCCATAGGTAGCAAAATAATCACGTCATTGTTTGGATCATGATATCAAAGCCTGGTTGAGGAGAGGTCAGTTTACTTCAGACAGTGGATGGTGCACTAAGGTCCCAAGGATCAAGTAATGTTCGAAGTCAAGATATAGAAGACATGGCAAGCCGGAAAAGAACATATCTTGGACAAGTGTTATGCTTACGCCCACGGAATCACGGTTAAGCTATGATTTATCCATAAATAAATGTGGTGAGAGAAATGGGCGCTACTGTAACGGGTATGGAATGCTGGGTGAGGGCGTGAGCACTCTCACTGCAATCACGGTTAAGTCAGAACGGCGTACAACGTAGCCTGTGGGGGCACATTCTGAGTAAACTTCATCTGGAGCAAGCCAAGTTTCTACAGGTAACATCATATGTGAAGTGCGGTGGTGCTAACTTGTACGGCCCAGAGAGCTTACTATACACGCTGGCACAGCTTACGCAGACGGTCCTTAGAATTTCTACTTTTGTCGTTTCACTTCACTGGTCCAAGCTGATAAGGCGTTGTTGTATTATAGGTTGTAATCTTTTAAGTACAGTGAAACAGGAGACGTGATTGAGTGGGGCTAGGCTAAGTGGAAGGAAATATATGCCAGGAAAAACAATTCGTGTTGGAGGTAGATTGAGAGCAAATTTAGTAAGGATGGTATAACGAATGTGTAGATGGTCTTCACGGCTGCGGACAAGTGGGTGGCTGATGGTGTTGACGTCTAGAGAAGGTTTGGATATGATACATGCAACAGTTGATTTTTTGTGTCGACGGTAAGTGGTCATCAACACGGACATCAGCGGTAGTGTGGGAACTGGGGCTTCTCTGTTGCAAATCCAGGAGATTTAGTTGTTGTTGCGTTTAAAATCCTTCGGTGGAACGACAGTACATTGTTGATGAATGCGACACATGTTGGCTATCTACTACAACTATTCTGAGTTGTCTACAACCCCGACAATCTTTCAGACAATCAAGGGAGAAACAGACAATGCAAATGCCACGGATCGACTGGTCTAAATTCCTACAGCGACTCTGGGTGAGTGCCGGGATCACAAAGATCATGCCGTGGAAGGTGGACCTTACCACCTACACCCGAATTCTTTATGATCTTGTTCACTCCTTTCTGCCAATTTGCATGTTTTGCACGTTACGTTCTGCTCCTTTCCGGAAGAGGCACGAGTTGGGACGATCGTTAAGTAATGGACGTTGAAACATGGGCCGGGCTACGACTGGTATGGATTTTGTCACGGCAGATGACCTGGAGATCAAACGGCTGCCTCTTGTACGACTGGAATGGACCGGAGTTCCGAGTAACAATTCCTCGGATTTTCCGGCCGTATGCTTAGATTTTTCTTTACTTCGGTCGCTGTGGGAGACAACTTAGTTGTCTGTGTGTTGATTGGTTTATGTTTTGCTGAGCGGGACTGCAAAGTGGAGAGCGGAGGTACCGCCCCGGATTACGGATCGTCAGGGTGCTGGTACGTTTAAGAATTTAGCTGGCTGTCGGGTAACTTACTCTGGTTGGTGCCTGGGTAGGTAATTCTGCGGAGCTAAAATGTGGCATAAGTAGATTTTGGGGTCTGAGACGTGGGGAGGGTGAATTTATGGGGTCAGTGGGTCACTGAAGTATTAATTTTTCTTTCATGGATTACAGAAGTGCCGATGCATATACACTCCGTTGTGGGCTTCCTTGGAAATGTGTGGGGCCTATAGAGGTAAACCAATACTCATAATGCTTCTGAGAAATCTAGAAAAGAACCCCATGAACAAGGGTTCCAGTTGAAATTGTGTGAATTACACGTAAAATACGAATTGGCATGCAAATGGAGGTGTTTGTAGAAATGAGTGGAGCGTGATTAACGCAATTTTTCTACAACTGTGGCGAAGATGACGTGTAGCTTATGCGGGGCGGTCGCGCTATCCTTGAGCAAACTACTTGGTTTTTGCTTCCTTCAGGAGGGGAGGGTGGACACTAGTGAGGACGGCAGATTCGCTGCAGCCTGTTTTCGATCATGCTGAATAAAAAAGTTCCGTAGAATGATGGCTAATGGTCTGTCTTTTATATCAGTATTGATGAAAGCGACAGTTAATTTAAACAGTGTCGGCTGCCCTGTCACTTGCATATTTTTAGGCCGACATATCTGCACGGACGTTGTAGGAACTCAGCCTGTGTGGATAGCAACGCTGTTGGCTAAGTACAGGGAGGCTACTTTTCCTCTGCAATTTGAGCAACGGCAGACAGCAAGCTAGGGCTGACGCTGGAAACCTAGGGGCCAGGTGGACAGGAGACAACTGGACATACAGACGGTTAGCAATAAAATACCCCATGCGACAGAATCCCAAGTTGATTTCTGGTGGAGCGGTGAACTGGTTATAGTAGTGGGCAGAACCCTTTTCTTGATGCCACCTGTATTTGCAGGAGTTTTTAAGAAAGCGACGAGAGAAAAATACCCAAGAACTAGCCGGCAAGAAGATCGTACATTGATATATGCCTTCCAGACCTAGCGGAGTCAGAAGGCGTCAGGGACGTGTGATACGTTTTTGAATTTTTCTGGCTCTGTTCTGAGCTACGCGTAGGATCGCAATATGTGTGGTAGCGTACAGAGAACTGACAAAAAGCCGACAAAGGTGTTGGAAGGAATTCCGCCAGAGGTAAAACCGGAACAGATTTCGGACGGAATGCAGCCATACTCCATCAAAAGCGGTTAGTCTGACTGAGGATGCAGTCGTTATCCGCGTACCCAAGGGCAGAGGCCACTAATCCGACAACACCGTACGATAACTTCTAAATGTTGGTTTGGCCAAGCTGATCGCGGACGTCCTAACAGTCAGCCTAAATCAAAAGAGAAACGATGGTGGTCAAATAGGCGGCATGTTTCTTAACAAATCTTGGAGGCAGCCGCCGAATTTAGCTTGCAGTCGTCAAGGCAGGATGTATACAGTTGCGTTGCAAATACCACTTCAAGACCCTGAGGTCAGGGCCGGGTCAAAACTCCCAACCGTCAGTGTTTCTGCTGGTTCAGCAGCTCCTGGCTTCACGCCCTTGAATCAGCAAAGCCAGCAATATAATGTTGGTCCACAAACTGCTCACCAATTCAACATGATTCTTGGTATTCGGCAATCGGTCTGCAGTGGAAAACCGCCGATAATCACATTCATAGGAGGTGGCCAGGAAAATGAGGTGGATATCTTTTAACTACGATTGCAGTACTTGGCATGACTCAAATCGTCGGAGAGCTCATAGTGTTGATTCGAGCCTAAACGCAGCTCAAACCTGAATTCCCCCATTATCAGCACATTTGAGCCCTTTCGTTATCCACTGAGGATTAAAATTGCACAACGCAAAGAGGCCTCCTTCTCAGGTCCTTCAGGTCCAGCGGAGAGAACCAGCCGTGGAGAACTTTCAGCAAATGTCCAGCTACCGCCACGCATCTTTTACCAGTAGGGCACTTTAACACTCTCAAGTTATACCGGAAGAAGTCCCAGTGCGGCTGGCTTGGCAGGATTTTTCCAGCCGTGCTAAAGCAAGTCGTGAAACAGGGTGCTTGTACCCAGTTGCGTACGCGCCCACCGGGTGGCGCGCGGACTATCTGGCAGTCCTACTGGATATAGTTCCTACCAGTGAGGGGCCTTTTGCCGATTGAGTGCTAATTGAAGTTCCTTTGGGACGTGACGCTCAATGTGTGCTGATGTTTGAATTCGGGAATCCTACGCCTTAATTGTGCATTCGCACAATTTTCGCATTCACGAAAATTCTCAGGAATATGTGTATTCTTTAAAACGTCCTGATCTGGGACCAGCTTTGGTGGAGGAACCCTAAAGGACCATTGCCTACAAAGGCAGATCACAGTGGTACGTCTCGCCCGAAAAAGAAAAATATCATTGACAAAGATACACTGGTAATACATAGTAAAAACTAGCTGATACACATAGTGGACACCAAGGATAACCGTTCAGCATTTCTGCCAACGCGAGTTTCCATCGAAGTGGCAGGTCAGCCAGCAGGGTATTTACATGTGTCCATTTGACCAATGGAATCTCAGCGTGAGGTAGACGCCATACCAACATGGGCGCAGCAAGCCGTATCAGAAGCAAAATCACCAGAACTCAGTCTGTAACGTCTGGATAGAGAAAGTGCCGCAAGGTTGCGACTTTTTGGATCCCCTAATTGATTTTCGCAGTTCCGGCAGACATCAATCGATACAGTCCCCGGAGTACTCGCAAGAGCAGCGTTTTTTGCCTGGCTTGGGGTTTTCGTGTAACAGTCGCGGTGGAAGTAGGCAACTGAGACCTAAATAGCAAAACGTCAGAGGTGGAAACGGGAGGTAGCATGCTAATTATCATTTTCACGGGCGTTTGAACCAAGTGCCCATATACGGGATCAACTCAAGAACGGTTGCCTAATGAGACAGGTCCGGAGTTTGCAAATAACCATAAAGAAAGGTCCGTGGCGGCATCAGTCACATGGCATCCATTATCCGTTCTGAATAAGGTGAGCCTGGTGATATCCGCACAACACAGCCGATGGGGCACGAAAGTAGCTTCAGCAGTGAAGTTCACGGTTGTACGTTTTCTGAGATTCTGTAATGACGCCCAAACCTGGACAGAATGACGACTAAGGTCCTCGGCCAAAGCTTTTTGCTCAAAAACCTGATGGTAAGACGGCGGCGGCCGGCGCTGAATTACTCGAATGGCTCAAATTTTTAAGAACATTAAGCACGAGCTTTCCAATCTCAATCAGGAGGGCCGGGAGACCGTGTTTTTCAGATCTTGGCCAGTTGACCAATCTGGTGGGAGAGATCCCGTCCAATAAAACGCCGTTGTAAGCAAACCGGCTGCCCGGAAGGGGGGAGAAAGTGTTATATTTAGGTAAACGAGACACAGGCTTTTTCACCAGTGACAGAAACGGGAACCCACGAGCGACCCAATGATGGCAGGCGAAGCCTAGAGAGAGTACTATGAAGTGACGTCATCATTTCCACTCTCGGCAGGTACGAAAAACTCCTGAATTACGTGCCCTTTACCGAGGAGGGCGCTGATAATTTTTTGTTTAGGCGAATACCTCCGACGCCTTGGGGCCGGGTGAACTGCATTCGGGGGGCCATGAAGTAAACATTGCCCAGGTGAAGTGAAAATTTCCATATGAGGTTTCACCAGTACCTTAACGACAACAGTCTCCATTCTGCTTAGAAGAAAACGTTTCACGCGCTGGCCTACAGATCTCGTGACTGATCATGCCTGAAGGAATGCTATCCACTAGTTGGGAATAAACATTATTATTGTTATATCACTTTGCAGCCGCAGGCTTTTTAAACCCATTAGCATAAGGCAAAAGGTAACGGGATGCAACCTGAAACTGACCGTTCTAAATAGTCTCGTTGCCTACAACCTGATATCCTCGATGAATGCTCTTGTGTTCATGGACAGTTCAACAGAGACAGAGGACGAGGGCATAATATCAGGCGCAATACTACCGACTCCTCAAAGACATTCGGTCCGGTTTGACGCTTTCCACAAGCTCGAGACCTATGGGATTCAATGGTAAATTATGCGCCAGATTAAACCTTTCCTTTCAAGCACAGCATTTCGGGTGCAATTCAGACCACCCTGTACTCCTGTACCGGCCTCTGTTTCAGCGCCCCTGGGTTCTTCATTATAACCTAGTAGTCGTGATGATAGCTTCCCCAGAGTGGGGAAAGTGCATCCATGTGTCATTCAAGGGAGACCCGGCCCACGGTTCTGTAGTGCACGGTGCGAACGGACGAGGTAGTACCAGCTAGAAAAATACGAAAAGAGATTTGGGTTCTTGGCTCCAATGATGCATGTCATCCTCACTTCACGGCGAAAAATCTGACCCAAATGTACCTGTTGTCTCCTTCGGATGGTTTGGTGCACTTTCCTCTGTACTATCTACAGGGGCTTTCTGGTCCCGTAGCGAGCCTACGCCAAACCTCTTCTTGAGTATGCCAGCCAAATTGTTTACCCAAAACTCAAGAAAGACACAACCCACATTGAGCCTCCCAAATGAGTCAATAGAAGGGTTACCGGCTTCAAATCCGTTGATTAGGAAGCACGTCAAGAGATCCCTGATCTCCTCCTACTCGACTGCGATTACCTCGGACGGGAATCAGTACCTACCTGTGCCTTGAGTCATGGTTGGCCGAGCCAAGTTGGACTTACTAATACACTACGGTGACAAGGCAAAACGGTTTCCAGATTAGAGCACAAAAACGTATTAGATGACAATCGTTCTCATTAGTGGTAGTGGGTGCATGTAAAAACCTACCCCTGACTACTATTCAGGTGTACGACAGGCGCTGAACGACAAGAACAAAACCGACCTGGGAAACTTGGGCAAAAGCCTCGATCGTGTGTATCAATCCGTGAATCCGTGTTGTATCGAAGACCCAGTTCTAATTAATTTTTGCTCATTTTCCCACGAGCTGTGCGGCTCGTGGGAGCACAGTCCAGCCCCGAGGCCTTAAAGAGCTGTGCTATGCATTCAGCTCTTTTGCCTTTGATACCCATCGCAGATGATGAACGACGACAACAATTTTGAGCCGGAAACCTTGGTCAAATCCATCGAACCTACGTATCAACCAATGGTTGCTGAACTATGGAAGGTTGGCAAGGCGAAGGTCAAATCAAAAGGCGCTATCCACTTGTGTTTTGAATTGGCAGCATGGCGGAGAAGAAGCCTGAGTTGGCGCAACCCTCGTCAAGAAACTGGGTCCGAGTAACCCTAACGTCGGCCAATATCAAGTCACTGGAAACAGTATCAACTGACCTAATAAAGCGTGCAAAAGATCAGAATCTGCGCGTAAAAGGCCCAGTACGGATGCCAACAAAGGTATTTCGGAATTTGAATTCTTCACGGTGTTAGGTTTTGAGGATTACGACCCGAAAGACCCCTTGTGGTGAAGGATCCAAAACGTGGGACAGATTCCAAATGCGCATACACAAGCGTGTCATTGATCTACTTTCAACAGACGAGGCGGCCCAGCAGCTCCAGCATATCTATCTTGAGCCGGGAGTGAACTGTGATGTAAAGGTTGCCGGCGACTTGTAAAAAATACAGTCTTTTCACGGATTAAGGATGTTTTCGCGTCTGTGTGTATGAATCCTGGGAGAATGGTTCGATCGGGCTAGCTAAACGACGGAATTGGATGAGCCACAGGGTCAATTAAAACGGCCTGCGGAGGAAGTATCAAGGGATTCGAAAAATTGTCACCGGGTAAGGTCATTTATTCTCAGTCGAACCGAACTAGGTACATACTGATGGACTGGTTTTACTAGTGCGCCCGTTTCATTGTCAAGTTTATCAGGTGACGACACTAGGGTAGAAGTTAGTTTACGATGAGAAACGGATAACAGAATCCGTGCCGCTCCCTTCAGTGAATTCACCAGTGCATGCCACGAATCTTGCAGACAACGCGTTAACTCATCCGGGCGATGGCTACGGAATCATCTTGTTAACACTCGCCAATTTCTCCAACAGCTCGCCAGCCTGATGAACTGGGCTGAGGACACAACTGGCAAGCTTGAGTAGCTTATCCTCTTTATCCTCCCCTTTGGATGGAGGACGATGTTAAGTACGTGATGGGAGCATAATCTGCTCAATCCAGCGTGACTTCGTAGGTGGAGACCGACGCGCATTATCGGGAGACAAATGTGGAATGGTGACCGGGACCTGGTAAAATCGTAGATCCTGTCGACCGGATCCTTATTGACAGCAATACCAGAGGAGAACAGTGGTGCTTCGTTGCCGCGCAACCATGTTCACCTATTTGAAAAAAAGGAGATAGGGAGGCTTACATCGGGTTAGCCTAACAAACAACCGAGGTGCCGACGCTTCCAGCACTCCGTCCGACGGCAACAACTCTACTGATACCGGTCACCCACCCTATCTCTCAGGGTCCACGGCTAAGCACAGGGGGGGGGGTCGCTATCCTGAAAGACTAACAGCGTCCAGGTTTCGTTACCATTCATTCCGTTATGCTATATCATATTCTGTCCACAGGTTTTCCGCCATTCCGAATTAGGCACGGAAAACAACGATGTTGTTGGTATGTGTAACACATGGTCCAGCCACATGAGCCTGCATCCCTTGAATGAAATACTTCCTGCTTCACTAAAGACGCGTTTTCTGATCTTAGGAATTCGCAGGTTTCAGCCGATTCCGGCTATGGGTCTAAGACACCAGTGACCTGCGGATATTCCATCATCCACCTGAAGTGGCCAAGTCTTGCAATCATACAGAAATGCGGTTCGCACTTACCGAGGTACTGGTTGGTCTGGGTTAGCTTTTCTAGTAACGCTTGTGCTTCTTGCTCTATTCGGAAAATGAGTGCCGTGTCTTCTTAATATTCCAGGTCCACAATATTCTCGCTCGGAGAGATATGAACGCGTATTTCTGAGACATTTCAGGGTTACCATTATTTCACCATTGACAAAGTTAGATAAAAATAGAGCATACATCCTTGTCGGACAACTGCTTGTAGGGAAGTCTTTGGAGAGCTCTCCGTACACTCGCGCCCACAAGTATGTGAATACAAGCAGCTTCTAGGGGCATATCCCGTTGCGCAAACTGTTGAAAAGAGCCAGGCGCTCGACAGGATCGAACGCACTCTTGATGTCAAGAAACACCAGGATTACAAGGAGACTATACACATGTCGTTGGTCCAACTTGACGGAGTGTGAAGATGTGGTCCACACATCCCCTTTGCAACCGGAATTCCGCTTACTGTTCTTGGATCCCGTATTCACGCGTTTTCGTAAGACGACGTAAAGTAAGCGATGCAGAGTCTGGTTACAACAGGAGTCAAACCAATTTCTCGGTAGTTGCCACACTCTTTCTGAAAATGGGCACCACAGTCGACTCATCGCAGTTGGTTGGGACGGTCTCTTCTATCCAGATGTAAGCAAATAAGTTAGACAGGCACTGACTGACAGTTTCACGCCCATTTTTGAACACAGCAGGTGCGGGTTTTTCGAGACCAGCAGCTCGGTGACGCTTGGCGCATTCGTTTATTTATAAAACAGTCGGGTGTTCTCGATCCGCGCAAATGCTCTTTTTCACCTGGTCCGACAGTTCATCGAATGGGATTGTGCTCTCGACCAGGAGTACGTGTTCGAGCTTCGAGTAGCTTCAGAGCATCGCCGGAGATCCAGTGCTTTGGTGAAATTGTTCCACAAGCAGAGTCCGGCATCTTGCAGAGGTGTGGACAGCACTTTCAAGTAAGATTCAACATCAGAAGTTTTGTCCGAGAGGTACATCTGTAGGTGGTAGGCCTGCTTCACGTCAGAGCCCGAGAGCTTTTCGATGGCCAGACGAGGTATACGCATCTTACGCGTCCTCGTAAGCGGCAGAGAGAAGCAGCAACGTACAATCGAATGGTCGGAATCCTCAAAGGTGTTCCAGAACGAGCGACAGTCAGTAGTTGACTAACGCCACCAATAGCTAATGGCAATGTGGTCTATCTGCATTGGTGGTTGGCTCGCATGTGAGGTAAATCACATGGCGACCTCGGTTATTTTGAAAGTTATTACTACACCGAAACTCTGTTGACTCATCCAACATAGCTTATTGATCCGATATGGAGCGAAGAGAAAGTCCCTGCAGAATGGGGCATGTCAACACCCATTCCTATCTTCAAAAAGGGCACGCGGACGCTGTGTGAAAACCGCCATGGCATCAGCCTGGTAGCTGTGGTATCGAGGGTGCTCTCCGGTCTTATCCTTCGAAGATTGACGGAACACAGATAGAGAGACATCCGTGAAAACCAAGCAGGGTTCCGTTCCTCAAGAGGATGCGTCGATCATATTATCACCCTCCGGCGTATTCTGGATCGGGGACACTGTTTCCAGCGCCCAACAATGGTTGTGTTCCTTGACTTGAAAGCTGCCTTTGACTCTGTGGACCGTCAGGCACTTTGGCAGTGTCTGTGGAGCAAAGGTGTCCCCCATAAATTCTTGACCCTCCTTAAGGCGCTGTACGCCGATCAGACAGTTTCATCATCGTCAGTTGTAAAAACAGTGTACCTGCCTCAGAGTGGTTCTAGCTGCCACAGTTTCGTTCACCGATGGTTTGGGAAGATCAGATAGGTAGTTGCTCATTGAAGGCGGTAGCTGATTTAATTGATGCGTCAATCCAGGGTTGTCACTGGACTGTTAATTAGAGAGATTGGGAGGGGAGCTATGCATTGAAGGCAATAGCTTGAATGCATGAGCGCCACTGAGGGCACGACTGCGCTGTCTGACAATGTCCCTAACCATCGACGTGTTCCGTCCCAGAGTCTCCATCCAAGGAGACTGCAATGACCAGCGCAACTGAGTGTGCTGGTAAGGGCCTTCACACTTCACTGCCAAGTCATTGTTTGACCTCCCCTGGCTTCTATCCCTCACGTGGTTGTGCGAAAAGAGCCTTTCGATGAAGTCGGTCAACTCTGGTATTCAAATAGCTGCTGACGAAAATTTTGTCAGTCTGGGATATGTGAACGAAAGAGGAGAAGAATGCACAGCTGTGTAGATGTACTCGAAGTAGCGGGGCGTTTTACTTATCTTCGAAGTTGTACAAGTTCCACCCGAGCATAAGCATCTACCCAGTATTCGGACCTCTTCCACTCCGACCAGTGGTTGCTCCACTAGAAAGTAGAGGGTTCGCCTCTTCCTATGATTTGGGAATCTTTTTCCTCGAGGAATTCTGAATCCTGTTGTTCTGCTCAACGCATCCCTTAAGAGTTGCGCCGAACTGCCTTTCCAGCCTATTTGTATTCTAATTGTAACGGATGAGACGCCGATAGTCAGTGTGCGTTCAGCCAGCATTAATCTTCTGATTTCTGATCCGAACGAAAGTCGCGTCAATAGATCCGTCTGCGAAATGCCACATTGTGGTAGTACTTGTGCAGTGGCCACTGCACTGTTGGCACTGGCTTTCCCATGCTACTTAAACCGATATCCATGAACAATTTTCAAACAACTTTGGTGGAATCTTGACGTAGCTCGCGTATTGCCCCTTCTGCCGAGGAACATCAGTATGAGCTATTGTATGAGAGGCTTTCAATCCTTCACTTCTTGTAAAACACCTGCATCTGTGTATAAGCCTTTGATAGGACTGGTATAGGCAATCCTTGTAGATGGAGGGACGCCCTAAGATCTATTGTGACCCTATCCTTATCTGTGAATCCAAATGCATATCAACATATTAAGGTTTGTGCGATGGCTTTCTCTTAGAGTGGGATCCTCACCCTTCAGCCTAAACTTTCTAACTTTTGAATCCCTTTCACAGGGAGCACCTCGCATAAGAGAACACTTGACCACAAATAAACCTATCTAGATAGTGCTTACGGTGGCTTACTTTAGTCACTTTAGGTAAGCAAACGACCGATATCACCCTGCTAGATCATGGCGGACTTGTTTTTCAACAAACTAAGTGGGCGCTTTTATGGTGGTCGCTTTTATTCAGCAACGAGTGCTGAATGAAAACGACATTCGTATTCTCTTCGCGCCAGTTCACTATCGATCTTCGGTGAGTTTCGTGCGGAACTGAGTCGTGCTGCTGATAAGCGCAGAGTATACAATGCGACTGTGCCATCCGTAGTGCTTTATAGATCAGGAACGTTGCCTCTACGTACAGATGTATGAAAGCTGTCAGTATTTGACCATCGTTGTCTTCGAGGCATTAGCTAGGTCTGGTAGGAACATAATGTTAGCAGTGCTGAGGTACGCCACGATAGTTGAGCTACTCATGCTTCATAAGTCACCGTCTACCTCACAGAGTTCTTTTCGCCCAAGCCTGTGCTGAGTGGAAGCAATTAAGAGGCGGACGGCGTATGACCTGGCAACAAAGTATAAAGACGCCAGACAGTCAGTCCGATAACTGCCGCCTCCCCGGGTTCAACCTACCAATAGTTAATGACACTATCAGACATGGTTCGATGATGTAGTCAGTGTCAAAGTTATCGCCTTCAATACGTAGCTGCCCAGTTTCTCGGACGACTGATCTCGCCATCGCATTCAACACTCGGCCATTTCTCCCCTGCTCTCCCATTTTCCGGTAGCAGCTGGAACCAACTACATGGTACATAGTTTATAGCTGGTAAACTGACTGACTGCTTAACATACTGCGATCGTAGGATAAAACCCACCAAAAGCAAACAGAGTTCGCCATCACGATAGTGACCGGTGATTAACAGCATCTGCAATGAATCTATACGAGCCACGCTAACCGAGTAACTGATCCCGAGCACGTGTTAGCAGAATATCAAGTGACGGAGTTCTGTGGTGTACACTAGAACGATAACAGCGGGGAAATCGAAGTCCTCTTGTACGTTGTAATTTCGTACCAGTCTGTTATTTTTGCTTGCTGACAGTGACTGTAGGGCGGTCAAAGTCAACAGTCAAGATGACTATTCACACTCAACTTGTCTTGGCGAATTTATCCGTGTGGGATCAGTACAACAACAATATCCTTAAAAAAAAGTGAAAATTTGGCTTGTGATAGAATAATTAAGCAGACAACGGATACGTTGCCAAACGTTTGTGATGTTCATGAAACCCAGATCTCCCTTCGAGAGAATTTCTGGGCTCATTTGGTGTTCCCTATAAAGAGCAAGGAGTGTACTACGATTTTCGTGACAAATTTGTTGCACCTATAGCTACTCGAATGACGGAAAATCACAACAGGAGCTCCATGGGTCGTCGGAAGGTGGTCATCATACACCATTGGTTGCATCACCTTCACGAAGGGACTGGACCTTACCGTGTTGTGACGTTTTGTGTGCCTCCGCGACCCATTGAGGTATACCGGATGGTGTCCGTACGACACTCGCAGAGTTGCTCATACCAGGTTGGTCAGCATAGCCTCTTGGCCCTCCAGGTTTGGGGTTGGAACATGTGTGGTGACTTGTTCCATAAAAATAATACTGCAGCTGTATTTCCCGCCAAACACCGCTCCCTTGCGGTCAGGCTTTGGTTGAGCACCCTAATCGTCCTGTCTAGGTGTGGGCACCCTGGCAGTATGCCAGCCCACATACAACCGTACGACAGAGAAGCATCAGTGTTGAACAGTAATGTTATGCTGTCGGTGATGATGATGATGAACATAATGTAAGCTGCACGATCTCTGCTTACGTGGACTTGCAGGAAAGACACCATCTGGCACCACCACATAACATGCGAGATGGCTCACTGGTTAGAGCGCGAATTTACTGACCGGAAGGTCCGTGTTTCGAACCCGACCTCTGCCTCTCGACTTCCCCTGTCTAGGCTTGGGCAACCTGACAGTATCCCAGCCTTCGTGCTTCCTTCTGGTGCTATGGCAGCTAGGCACCGAAAGGGTGCTACAGCTGAATGATGTGACGTGCCTGCACCTCCAACACAACCAGACAACCCGAATAGAAACAAACGCCATTTGTTTCGGTTTGCTGTCTTGCAGCACCTCTGATCGTGCACACGGGGTCTCCTGGAAATCTGGTTGCGCCCGCAGCCAACCGGCCTTGCATAACCTTTATTACCTTCCACCAAGTCATACGTTGCCCGCCTCTCACCTCATTTCACTCCGAATTCGGCATGGAAAACAACTTTTAGTGGACGCTAACATGAATATCTGGGCACGACAACATGTTAAGTACAATATCGGTTTGAGCGTTTCCAAACACTGAAATTTTCACGGTTCGACCCAAACTGGAATAAACAGTTGCATAAGATTCTCTTCGGGGAACGGGTTCTTGGTTAGCAGAATGAATGAAAATCGCTGTAGGTTTCTTTGAATGAACATGCTTTTTGAGAACTCGTCTGGGTCGGTCGTTTTAATTAAATCCTCATACCTAATAAGAAAGAAATAAGGCATGGTTAGTTCCCGCGAGAGAATCGGGTTCTAGTGAACAGAAACGGGTATGACGTTGCAACTTTCATATGTTCCCAAATTTGCACTAGAGTAGCTTCGTTTCACTCAGCATTCCACTATTGACCACGTTCACAAAACACGAACCCGAGCCCATTCTTCGCTTACCGTTCATTGAACTCAGGCGAATACACGCTGACGTAGCGTTCCACTCTTTCTGACCGTTTTCACTCAAACCTCATTGGGAAGTGCCTTGCACGTACATTACTGTCACTCAATTTTGACCTGTCTTCAAAATCGATACACTTTGGAGTGTTTTTGCGGTTTGGTCAGCCTACTAATTCACTCTGGAAATGAAACCGGTTAGTCCCGTCATAACACCATGACCGTAATATATCATAGAGATGAGACGAGTAGATCTTTTGGCATCCGGGAGCGAAGGCTATTGAGTGCATAATTGCAATCGAAGAAATCGGGAATTAAACTTTCACTGCATGCTTCAGTCAGGGGTGAATGTCTTTTGCACCCTAGTGGAGTACTCCAACAGGAACTGCTACTTTTCTACTCTGTTGTGGAAGTTTTATTCACTTTGGCTATCTATCTGATGAAGCTGGCCAAGCACTGATTCCAAACCCCAAGACCGCGGGAACGTTAGCCAGCTGTAGTGGATTGAACGGACGGGATAGCCATCAGAATCCAATGGCCTTGTTGGAAAAACCTTACTGTCACAAAACGCACCCGGCTGTGCACGTTTTATCCTCATTGAGAATCATTGGCAGTCTGCATCTTATCAGTCTCCATCAATATTCGGGTGCACGGCCTCCCGGCTAGTAGTTCGAGATGAAACCGTTGGGCCACGAGCAGCTGGTCAGTAGTGTGAGTAACTCACACTTAGACAGGATATGGCCATACTTATCGTTCCCTAACAGAATTCTCATCACGTCGTCACGTGTTGACTGGCTGTATGAGTCACGATTCATACGCAGGGTTCAATTTTCGTCGCACACGAGGAATAAACCTTCCACCTGAGAGGTCGTCACTCGAGGAGCCGGTCAACATGTAACGACGTGATGTGAATTCCACTTTTGAGGAATGAATGTTTCTGTGTCTTGTTTTGGTGTGAATTAATCGCACCACCTGTTTGTGGCCGACCGGTTTAGTCTCCAACTGCTAGGTGGTAAATCGCGGGTTTGAGACTAGTAAACGTACTGCTGATAATTCTCAATAAGACTAAATCAGCTGCACGGCGCTTCTCGGCTTTTGACACCTACAGGACGCAATCCGAGCGAAGAGATTAAATCAAGTCTCAAATACACTCCTTGGACATCTAAAAGGAATCTTATTTCATGGTGTTCCAACGGCAGCCATATCGCTTCCCCGATAAATTGCACCCTAGTGTCAGCTCGTCGGGTATTCTAGATAGAATTCCCGGTTGTTTCGCGGGGTCGGAACTGCACCAAATCCGAATCAGACCATGCGCAAATGCATGTAAGATCCAAGCTTTGCCTCACTGCCACTCGCGAAACGTTTCAGCCTTATCTCTTGCCTAAACTAATTGCGCGATCCCTAATATATGGCGCTTCCGCATTTTTGCGTAAGTTTACAACTTCTGCTGAAATGGATCGTATGCGCAACTGGGTCTGCGTGGTTTATACAGAGGTAACCTCAGACGTAAGGGACTTCTCGAAACTATTTTATCCCATCCACCATGCTTCTGGTCGGCAGAAAATTTAACCAGCAGGATGGACTGAACGCTCCAGTTCAGTCCTTAATCGCACACTCGATCGTTTGATGTTGACTTGAGTTAGTACAGCCCCATCGTACGCCATTGACTCAACTCCAAAACCAAACTCAACTGGCTGAACTAATCGGCCTCTTCAGGAACAGAAAGCCTGCACACAACAACGGCATTCCCGCAGGAATATCCAATGTGTACCTCCCCGCAGTTCAGTAACCCTTGTACGCCTCCTTTTAACTTGTCCCGGAAAGGTGACATGAAAGTTTGCAGAGATAATCGTGGATCAAACTAATGGTTGTTGCAGGTAGATTTTTGTTATATTGGTCCTGGGCTGTGAGATCCAAAGGAATGACCCGACCAAGGAGGCTTCAGACCGGTAAGGGACTGTGTCGAGTCCTCGAACATCACCGTGCCTCAGAATTTAGTAGGAATTTGTTCATTTATCGGACTATTGTCTCATTGTAAATTTTTGACATCCACGGTAGCTGTGCCATTATACACCTTGTCACAAAGATACTCCAAGGACCTGGAACCGTTTGCAACAGAAATCTGTTGATTCTGTTAAGCAACGTATGGAAAAATCGGTAGCTCGGGTGCGTCCACTGGTGGTTGATCAGGTGACTGTGGCTCCCCTAGCTTGCCAATTAGCTTGCACACATTTCGTCCCGAATCGGGGGACCTCACCAGTGCGTCGGTGAGTTGATATACTCTCCTTCTTGCGTTTATATAGTCCCCAAAGGATGCCTCATATGCTTTCGTGTAATTGGCTAAAAAAGAAGCTGTCCAACAAACCAATGGAATACGGGGAAAACACAACGCAACAAACTGTGAATGGCTCAGTAAGATTGCAAGAAAAGTATATATCAGTTAACCGGTCACGTGAAAAAATATCGGATACTATTTGGAAACTGTATAGACGCAAGCAGGTAAGAAGGAAGTACCCACATAACTACTCACTGATGATGCCTCCTCGATTGAGGATGACACCTTTGTAAGCTAATTGCTAAGCTCGGCGAACAGAAAAATGGCCAACTAAGCAACCACTAATTGCGTTAAGCATTTGCTATGTGTTGCGTTATGTTTAGTTCAGTTTAACCGTGTTAAACCTGGGCTAATTCAGTTCGGCGGATCTCGATGGTTTGGTTCTATTTTTTGTCAGCTACCTTTGCGTCAAGACCTCTACAGCCGGCAGAAGAAAACTAGTTTCAACTAAGTAAAGAGGACCCGGCGGTGATAGTCGGCGGTAATTATTCTCAACGCTTCATATATATATATATATATTACATCAACGTCCAAATCCGCCAGATCCATTCTATCCATGGCACTGACTTGATAAACTCTGACCAACTATTCGTTTATGTTACCTTGAACTGATATGTTTCCTAGTGCTAGGTGCTTATTCAACGAGGCAAATCCAGCATCCGGTACGCCAAACACTCCCTCTCCCAACAACCTCGGCCTGCATCGAAAATGGTCGATATGACATCTTTTGGGACCAACTAACGACTTAGGGAGAATTACCACTGTATAGGCATAAAATTAGTAAATCGGTTTTCTCATCCCCATAACGATCTCTCGCCGACGGGGCTGATTGGGTCTGGCTTGTGTGATCCTAATTTGACCACTGTACATAATCATCCCGGACAGCCTATCCTCCTAACCGTAGTTACCATACCAGACTGCTTGTTGACCCGAAATAATGTGAGTTCTGCGCACGATGATTTTTGCGATTCAGACGTACACGGATGGCTCACGGATTCTCTGCTCTATGATATCCTCCATCAATGTGCTTTTGATGCTTTCGAACCTCGAGCGACAGAGACTTTCAAAAGTTGAGTCCAGCTCCATTAGGTCCACAACCATTGGCTTGCCATACCGAAGAGCACCTAACAAAGAGATGCGTAGTCTGAAATAAGAAGAACAAATGAAGTTAGTTTTGGGTAGCGGTTGGAGTTTTCGTCTTACCCTAGGTTTAGTAACTCCAGATTCCTACCTCTGAACCCAGGAACTACACCAGAATGTGGTGGATTCCCATTTTAGTCCCAGCCTATTTGTATTTATTCACACCCCAGCTTCTCATATACCGTTATGCTTCCCTGAATAAGCTCCTTTAAACCGAAACGTTTGGATTCTAGAACGAACACACTAGTCGTAAGACTGCTGAAAATCCTTGGTTTGCTAAAGTAACTTATGAGAATCAATGAAATTGAACCGCATCATTCCAGTTCTTTGGAAACTGGCTATCTTTCCAGAGATTCAGAAGTGAATTACTTTGAGTATCGAAATATCAACTACGGAGTCACTTTCTATCTGTGTAGGAAGTGCAGACTGGTTCTTCTATGCCCACTGCTCATGAAAGTTTACTTCGTACCAACACACAAAAGCACTGTTGAGCTCAATCAGCTGATTTGCTTTTTAGCTGAAGCACCCTAATTTACAATTCGAAATCTGCGTCTATGACAACAAAGCCAGGAGAAAATCACCTCTCATCATCGTCTCAGCTCCAGCTCGTGACAAGTGATCCCCTATTGCATTCATCAACAATTATAACCAACTAAAAGATCCGACATTTTTCCAAGCTACCATAGTTTCTGTGACTGAACACCTTTTTGAACGTTTCGTCAGCTGATCACCATTGTAGCAAACAGAAGGCTGAAGCATTTCCACAGGACCGTTACCATGTACATATAAACTATCTGAGGAGGTTAAAAACGGTATTCTCGGGCACTGTATTTAGTTGTTGAATGTGTGGTTCCGAGAACACTGTGCTATGAGTACTGTCTCGAAACTGGCCCAATTATATCGGTCAAACGATTGAACTCACTTTTCTGGTTCCAGCTGCCGTGGGTTTAGTATATTCACATAGTTTGTGTCTCGGTAACGTAGGAACGTCGATGCTCGGTCTGAAGGATCTACGACCAGCGGCCACCTCATAGAATCAAACTTCTGGGTAGTCAAACAACCTACTTTCCTGTCATTTCCAAACGATTGCCGACGTCCCTGAATAGGATATTATCCAAGTCTTTCAAGGAGCACACGATCCCAGGTCTGTCGTCGTCGCTGTTTTTTCGTTTATCTTTGCGGAATAACAAAGCGGAAGCCACTAATGTAGCAAACCATTATTCAGGGGATCCTAGTGGTCTCAGATATCGGTTGAACAAATTGCCACAACACAATGTTAACGCAATCAGCTGCTGGTGAGTGTCGCGCATATTCGAACAAAACCAACTCGCCCACGATTAGCGAATGATGGAGGAATCTACCGGATATCCAGTAAGCCGATAAGAAACATGACTCAAATGCTTACTAGGTTCCCCGGTCAGAAGATATTTCTGTTACTTTGTGTAAACGTAATACACTACTCATAAGGTTGCTGAAAATTCTTCGACAGCTCACGACCGGTTTCGCCCTTCTTGGAGCTCATTAGGTAGGCGCGGTCCCCGAGTTTCCATCAACCTTATGTTCTACTTGAACCCAAACTGCACGAAATTAGTTAAATGCACTCATTTGCATACCAATTTGGTTTTGACGGTAGACTCACCTGGAACCCAGCTGAATATCTCGTTCACACTGGGGGTGTACACCTCTAAATACTCACTCAGACAATCTGGGTAAAATGACAACCGGAACGCAAATGATATTGATTAGTAGCCGTATTTAGCAGCGTCTCCAGCCTAGCATAGAGAGGGTCAAGCGGACTATCTTGAGAGGCAGGTTGTATCGATAGTACTCAAATTTTTCGTAATCTCATTCAAACCCCTCTACAAGGTCGAAGTTAGGCGCTCCTCGGTCTTAGGCAGGGAAAACAATATTCTCTTGAGAATAACATGCTTACTGGCCATCTAGATTGCAGCCAATTAGCACACTGAAGATACCTATGGGGGTGGGAACCATGTCGTCGTAATGGTAACCTGCAGAGCACCGGACTTTTTTCGTTAAAACAGCAACCTTCCGTTTGTATGAGGTTCAGTGTGTTCTCCTCATTCTTCATAGTTTTAACCTTTCATTGTTCAAATGAAAATGTGCCATCTGATTCAATCCGTGGCTCCTGCGTTCTGCAACATATGGTCAATTTAAAAAAAGATGAGTGACATACAGTAGTAAAAGGGATCCCAATCAATAAACATTCCAGTTCATCATCTCAACCCCCTGTACATATCTTCATCACCCTCCTGTTGTATGGGCATTGACTAAACGGTAAAAGTTATACCTTCCAGCAAATACCCTTTCTAAGAGAGGTCATCCTCCTGGAAATCATCCCTCGTTAGGTATGATTTAAGGTTTGATCCCTTCTGAAATAAACCAATCTGGATGGAACTTGTATCTCCTTTTCAGTGGCGTTTTGTCTTAATTGCTTACCGCGCATAAATTATAATGGCTGATGTGACCAGCTGGTTCTGTGAATGGATACTAATGTACAACTATCGGGTTGATAGTCAATAAAGTAGTCAAAGATCCACAGATTGGAACGTTAGAGTTCATTTCAAAGGAGGAGCACGATTTTGCAAATGCAATTGGCAAATCCTTGATTTATTACACATACGTTTGTTGATGCTGTCTGAATTAAAAGTATGTTAACGTGGACCTTCGATCAATTGTGCCTACTGATTGCTGACTGTTAGCACACCACCAATTTGGTTTTCGGTTAGTTTTCATTCTGGTGGGAGCACAAATTTGCGAGCGCTCAGTCAAGGTCTTTGTTGGAAAAAAAAAGTCCAGCCAAGTTTACACAGAAAACGGAGACAGACAGGAGACGGCCGCATGCATAGTCGTAAACATTTCTCAGCACAAGCGCGTTGTCAACTAGCAGACAGTTTCAGTGCATTTGGTGATGATGCATGGGAACATTGCCCTGTTTTCTAACGCGGTGACGACTCTCCAAAGTAGTAGTCATGCCCCTATAGTTTCTCACTACTCTTGTGCTGCTTCAATCTATCGATCACCTGCTGCCTCCCAAAGGGGGCCTAAGAAGCGTCTCACCAGAGGTGTGGGACACTGCTGACGTAGTTAGTTCATTGTAGGTAGAACACTGAAGATATAATATCAGCAATGAGCCGATTATACATTGTGTAAACAGAAACATAGGACTGAGAAATGGAGCACGGACGAAAACACTCACCTTTTCGTTGCTCATCTGTCAGATCCAACCTTGCCTGTTGAAGTTTTTCTCGTGCCTTGTCCAGTTCGACTTTGGTCGACTCAACATGGAGTTCGGATTCATGGATAATCTGGAATAAATCGCGCAGTCTTGTTTGGGGGGATTTATAACACTACAATGGCTGCACGTTTGAAGCCTATGAAAGTAAGTGATAATCCATGGAAAACAAAACAAAACAACCGAAAAGGACTTCTTCTGTTCCTTCAAACAGATAGTTTTTAGCGCTCGGAATGAAATATTCTTCATCAGTCTCTCAGTTCATCTATTTAATTCGGTGTCCTCCACTAAACCCCATACAATTAAACTACTCCACAGTACGCTCTCTCCGGTGACCAGCCCACCCCCTACCCGCGATGGACTGCCTTGAGTCTGTCACGTATTTTGAAGCAACGGCTAAAAGAGTTAGCCTTGGTCATTGGCTGCACAGTCTCTCCCAGAAAACTAACCAATGGTCTTACTCTTTACATCCGGACGCATTACATTTGGTGTAGATTTTCTAAGTTGCATTTCCCTCTATATCGTCTGCCCCTCTGAAACGGTCTTTTTAGACATTCAAATTTTAGTTGTGTTACTGAGTATAAAAACCAAGGCAAATAGGCACATAGTCAACTTAACCCCTTCCAGTTGTTGCTGGAATCCAGTTCAGGCAGCTGAAGTGAGTGAAGCAAGAGAATATGTACCACGCGATAGCGGCCGATTGGTTGCCACCTTTTTCGTAAAGACCATGTACGCATTTGTATATGATTCCTATCAGCTCGGATCTACCGAAGTGTTTCCATGTTGCGTTTGCTGGCAGATACGTTGGCTGGTTCTCTCCAATTACGTCGACTGGCGCATCAAACGACTCCCGTCGTCAGGATCATCCGCATAGCACAACGAAACGAGTTGAGCTTATGAGGTGTGGGAACGTTAATGGGACTAATCAAGAAGATAAAACAATACCTATTTTTGAGCAGACGAACACAGAACGGACAGCCTGGTTTACTAAGACAGGTAGAATGGACTGGCTACAGTCGAAGTGTGGCTTAACTGAACTCATCCTGTTTCAGATGGTAAGGAACAAACAGTCTCAGTGGATTTTCCTTCTTGCAACTGAGGTCAAGTTATGATGAAAAACTTAGAAACGCTATACAGCTGTTTCATCTTTATAGAAAGCATCATCTTTGTGTACCTGACACACCCCCATGGTGATTCACACCCACGAACTGCCGACCAGTGGGAATTTCACAAGAAGTCGCTTGAACAAGCACTAAACACTGGGTCACGTGACATTAAGCGTGTGAATTAAGGATAACGGCGCTATACCCTGTTAAGTCAATCGGGTTGCTGGCACAACACATGACCAGCTGGTTCAGTGTTCGGCTGAGCTGCACAAACTTAAATCATCACTCAGGTCGCGTGTGTGCTTTGTCCGAGAAGCGATCACTGAAGGAGGCAGCCAACTCCAGATCCAGTGAGTCGGACTACACACTCGAAAGACGATAAGTCACATTCTGTCTAAATACAAATTAGTAACACTGCTGACCAGCAGCCGAAGCGGAAGGTCACTAATTCGAATCTTTACAGGGTTTCATAAGATACACACGGCTGATGTTTCCCAATAAGATGGTTAGAGCTGTACAGTGCTTCCGTGGTATTCAGCATAAAATGATTCAACTTGCGAGGTGAAATGCCTAAAGCTTCAAAGTCTCCCCACTACTTAAAAACTTTGAGCTTCCTGTACAAGAAGGAAAAGACTTCAAGTCACATGGAAAAGAGAAACCGGTTAACACTAGATGATTGATTTGTCTAACATCGGTTGCTTGGTTGCAAACAGACCGTTACTGGATGAAATGGGAAATAATTTTTATCGTTGTAAATCTAACAGTACAGTTACTATCATTATCTTTTTGAAAAAGGGCAACACGCGTACCTGCTCCAACAAGCTAAGATTTTCATATCCGCTGAATTTGGCCGTTTCGTACTCCAGAATCCGTTTATTCAACACTTCATATGCTTTACATACCTGTGTTTTAGAATAAGTGAGAAGTAAGATGTGCAAAAACCGGACGATTGTTAACCACTTAACGCATAATGCCTACTGAAAGTGACTACTCTCGTTCATTGTTTTGCTTTGCCTACACGTATGCTGACAAATTTTGTCACAGTCCCCAAAGCGATCCTTAAGCAAAGTTAAAATGATTAGGTCTCCAAAGACGTTTTCTGTACGCATATCATGTGTCGAGTGTCGTTGATGCTGGAAGGTATATTAACTGAATGACGATACCGTTTAGAAAAGGCCATCTCATATGAAGTGGGTTGTGCCGTTGGGAAGGGCACAAGCCAACGGCATCCTGTCAGTCAACCTATGACACAGATATAACCATTCATAGATGTAAACGAGCTAACGTCCCAACATGGCGGCATTTTTTCAATTTCCCCTGAGGCGGCAAACGGGAACAGGTGTTCTGGTAACTCAACCGTGATTCCGTTTCACTATTACGCCGCCTGGTTCACAAGAGTTAGCAGAGGAAATCCTCAAATGACTTTTCCGATAGCATTGTGATTATGTGTATGTGATTATGTCGATCAGGTAGAGCCATATGGTGGTTAATTGGGCTCCAAAAGTCTGGTTTACAAGACCTGAATGGGAAGAACAAAATCAAGTGCATTTACTGCAAACGAAAAGGTAAACAGCTTTGAATGGGACACCAAACCCCATCTTCCTGCCTACCACAAAAATCCTCAACCGAGTGAGCCACCGTAGACACAGCTCTACACATTACATAGCTTTGTAGTTTGTTCAACCTGTGTTTCATGAAACGTCTACCTGATAGGTCGTCAGTTGAATACTCTCAGCACTAAAAGTAAGCCCGGTGTGTGACATCCACAATGATCCGAATGGTAATGTCCAGTTACACTAAATGTGTTGGATTTCAACGAATGTAGAAGAAAAAAGGATTTGATTAATCATGAATTGAAAGATCAAGTGTGCGTGATGCAGGGGAAAAATCAGACTAGAACCACAATTACTGGAAGGGTAACTGGGCACTGAAGCCGTCTAAGATACTGCGCGGAGAATCACAAGCGGAGTACAGGTTCATTGGCCGCAGATTAAGTTGCTGTCACCGACGGTGGGCATTCGTTCGCAGCATACGCATGTGAACTGTTCATTCGATGGTTACTGATATCTCTTTTACGTGATTTTTAAATAACCCAGTGATGCGGACAAATGTTGGTCGCGTGTCATTCAACGACCTTCATTAAAGTCCTATGAAATACCACTTGTCAAAGCAACATGTACCGGTCTGATCACAGTAAATAATGCCCATATGCTCTGTCTTTCTGGGTGTGATTTCGTTCAGTTCAAATAATCATCTGGAAATAACGAAATTTCATATTTGTTAGTCAAGTGGACGCTTAGTGCACACAGTGTTGATCAGCGTTCCGTCCTCATTCTGCTTAGGTGAGCTAACCAGCCGCGTGTAACTCGTCAGTGAAAACTGTTTCATCCATCAGGTTGAGCTATAAGTTTTCTTCCTTTCCCATAAAATACCAAATTTAAAACTCGTAAGATGAAGTTAATTGTCAGTTGCTTGCCAGGGTGACATTCAGCTAAGGGCGGATGTTAAAGCACATAGTTACCGGAAAAGTTCTTTTTACGAGTCTGAACCTGGCTTCTTATGTGTTCTTGTTCAAGTTTGCATGACCTTCCAGGTCCCATCGCTCAAAAATCCTGCAGACGCAGAAAGTACTCTAAAGTTGCATAAATATCCTGAGGGGGTTGTGTGTGTGTGAGTTCCAGCTCAATCACTTAGCTGTAATCCAAGTGCTAAGCGCACATGTGTTCCAGCTTCAACGAATTTGTTCGTTAAAAAGTTGAAGAACAGCGAAGGAATGGTAAGACACTGGAGGCATGGCTTAATCGGTTAGCTTATGCTGCTGTTGTGATCGCCTTTCGAAATAGGAAACTGATCACCAAAACTTAGATTTGGGAACACGGTTGAGCGCCTAGGGAATGCAGAAATCACTTCTACGGACAACAATTTGCTGAATTTTGGTAACTACTGCAATGGACTTCACCGATGGCGATATTGTCCAAGAGGACGGTTTTCGTGAGTAGGTAACGATTGGGCCCATGAGGGCAACAGCAAATGGTGAGCTTCGAGGTGTATCATTCTGATTCACCTATACTCTGTAGGTGTTTGCAGGAACTTTTACTGTTATTCAACTTCATTCTGTCATATGGTTGTTCTATACCCAGAAAGCATGTCAGCGATTCTCTCGACCAGTAAGCATGCGAACCCACCTTTTTCTGTGTAATTTGATAGCCTTTCTCGCACTGCTGCACGGTGCTCTTCAGTCTAAAAGCGATTTATTGGAAGAAAGATGAGTTGCTCACTTGGTTAGCATGGCTTGTGTCCCTCGAGATAGCTGAGCTTCTTCTTGTTTGTGGTAAAGACTTATTTGTCGCAAAAGCATATCCGTTTCGGATATGTCCCAGTTTTCCAGTAGGTCATGAATCGCTACGTCGCTAGCAACCTAGAAATTCAAAATTACTGAAATGGTAGAAGAGTGCTGCAAGCAGTTGGATAAAAAGGAAGCATCCGTCATCCATGTGATCATTGCCGACAAAAGACTGCCAGGAAATCGATTGTTGTTTGACAATTTTTGTTATCGCTATGGTCTGCTTTGGGAGCAGATTACACCCTAAGGTACGCCCAAAAGTGATCGCTTCCTGTGAACCCTAGATAGATGGCACGGGCAGAGAACCCTATACCCGTCCACCTACCTTAATATTACAGTTTTTCGTTGTCCAAGGACACCATACAAAGAATAGGGAACAACGTAAAATACTTGTGTTTAGCTCCTTGAAATGTACTGCACTTTATCACCTTTCGAGACAGACCGGTCCGCGCTGGATATAACTTTTGATTAGAATTCTGGAAGAATGGACTAAAGGCCGATACTAACTGTAAAAACGTAAAATAGGGTTGTGGGGGTACTCGTAGTCAATGTACATCTGCCGATCTGGATAGAAATTGACCAGAGAATAGTCTTGTTTACAACGATTGCTATCGTGTGTTCCTGTTTATAGAAACTCTGTTGCATACACATTATAAGGAATGTTGGGGATGACGGTTTGTGCGTTTGTCAGTTTTGTGCCCACTGTGTGCCTCAGGCTTTGCACTCTGTCCCTCCAGTGAACCCCATGAGTTGACTGTTTTACCTAAGTACGACTACACGGAAGCATAACTATCAGGCGTTGTGCTGATCATTATATAATAACAACGATAATATTATTCGTTCAGCCGTAACACTTTTTCGACTCTTAGCTGCCATTCTACCAGGAGGAAGCATGAGGGTTTAGACACTACCAGGTTTCCCAAGCCCAAACAGGAGCAGTCGAGATGCCGGGTGGGGTAGGTTCGAGCCACGGACCTTTTGGTCAGCAGGTTTCCCCCTTAACCACCGAGAGAACATGGGTGCAGCAAATGGAGCATAGCTACGCACAACTTCGGATGTAAAAAAAGTGCAACGGGCAAACCTGGGACCATCCAAGTGAGCGTTTGTGAACAGCGCTTTTGATGGACAAAGCCAGACAAGCCTGAATTGACCGGTCACTTACCCTTAGTTGGGGAATGTATACCCTCAGACCAACACATTTTAGCTCCACAAGCGCCGCTCTTCACGTACTGATTTCCAAACGACTAAAGTTCAGCCGCGCTGCTGGCTAATCAACCGTAATTTAACAAATGATTAGACACATCAGAAATCCCTGGTCTTTGACCCTACAAAACTCTTGAGATACTTACCGATGTTCCTAGTGGCTACCATTATTCATGGATGAAATGTTCTACCAGTTTGTAGTTAAGGCGTTTCATTTGATAAGGAGTTTCTGTGTTTTATTTGAGTACCCCTTGAAACACTACTTTGATACCGAAATATCCTTGGATTGTCACCGGGAAACGTTGGTATGGAAGGATACAGTCACATGTAATCGGTTAATTCACTCGCTCGTTTGCGGTTGCTCCGGAAACCACTCGATGCTTATCTCGAAAAAACCGGTGCCGAGCGTTATCAAGAAGCAGAACTATATAAGGATGGTCATAGCTCACTTGGTCGTGACAAACCATTAGATCAATCCTGCTGAGTCGTTTGGATGTACCACTTAATCGTCAAAAAATCACCCACCGAAACTGCTCGCAACAACCGGAGAATTCGTCATTGAACTGCACCAAACTCACAAATTTGTTATCCATACACTGACTGAATAATGCTTAGTCGGCACTTCTATACCGCAAATTCCCTTTACAACTAGTTATCAAACCTGGGTAGGATTGCATCTGTGAGACAAATATACTAAATGGTCGGCAGTTAAGGGCAATTCACTGTGGGGTAAGATCGGTCAGTTAACTCAATTCAATCAGAGGCACGCTGGTTTTGTGGCTCCTCACATCCAGGATCGATGATTCCCGAAATGGATGTCAACGTTTCGAAATACTTTATGTTCGAGTTGAAAGCTTGGCAAGGCGGAATCAAGTGTGGAAGCTTTAAAATTTGCTAATTGCCTATGAAATACACAGAGTTTTCAATGTAAAATACGAACTGTTTGGAAAAGTTTTACTGGCTGATGAAATAGGGAGCTTCGGTTCACCACCGTTTGACCTTCGATATGCTGATTCCACAAAGATAGGCTCCGCTTTTGCTGTAAAAGTCACATTTATCTTCAGGTTTCTTGAAAACTCGAGAACTGGATGTTGGTTTCACTAAGTATCCCAAATGCGTTGTTATAAGCATGGCTACAGTACAATTTTATCGATTATTGATTATCCGATTGAAATCAGTGTAGGAGCAAGCATATCGGATCCTCCGTTGATCCGAGAGCTTGAAGGCTTAAATCTATCTTTGTGATACGAGAGCTGCATATTTCAAATCATTTCCAAAGGGAAAACAGGGCGTCAGGCTTGCGGAATATGTCGAATTAGTATTAGTTGACGGAGAAAGTCCCGAAATTCAGTCAAACTATCTCCATCTGGTTTGCAGGGAGACAACGAGGTACGAAGTATGGATGCAGTGAACATCATCGAGACACTTTCGAACCTCGTTAAATCCTATTTACAAACCGTTTCAGTTGATTGAGTAAGCGGTGGTCGGACCGTCCAGCTTATCACCATGTATATGATGATGGTATCGATGACACCTCTTGTGTACATTTGTTGTGAGACGAGTTCGTTCATCGTTTGATGGACTAATTATTTAGATCTGACATCGAAAGCAGCTGGATCCACCAGTGGTTGAGAAAATACCTTGAGTTTGGGCGATTCTGGTCAGTCTGTGATTCTATCTCAACTGTTATCTTCATGAAATCCCCATTCAGGGCACCCGAGGAATCTCTTCTCGAATGATAAAGGCTAGTTAGGGAAGCACAGTACATCTCCGAAATTGAGTTCTTGAAATTTACTCATGAAAGTCACGAATCCGCGTGGTCTAAGACTTCTGCACCGAGAAGGTGTCAAGTTGTTAGTCGTCTGTGTCCAAACTTACTTCTTGTCTGTACTTGGAGATACCTTCATGAACTATCACGAACCTCTCGAAGCAGCTGATAACGTCTCAGGTAATGTCGACTTCGGTGTATGCAAAGTCTCCCTTTCCAATGACAAGAGACGAATCCCGTTATGTGGAATTTATCTCCCTTTCCAAATATCCGAATGGAAACATGAAGCTGAGCCACTGATTGGTCATATTACCTTCACCATAACAAGTGCTTACTTGTCTGACTCTTTTTCTCCTTTGCAGCACTCTCCCGTTTGACCTATTTTAATGTAGACAACCGTTCACCACTCGCGTGTCCTTTCGCTGGCTCTGCTTACATGCTCACCCATAATTCCTCCAACGCCAAAACAAATAGGAAATCGTCGATTAAGATTTCGTCCTCTAAGTGAAACCAACCTATGCTGAAAAGCAGAGAAGCACTCTACGGCTGTTTCACTCCTCAGCAGTGCGCATCTCAAGGGAGTTTCGGTTACTGGTTGAAAACTTAACTGTTCGGCTAGGAGAGGCTGACCAGCAATGTGATTAACTTGCACTTAAACTGGATCAGTCCCTTCAATCACGGAATACACACCACGTGATCATGTGTTGACGCTCATGCCCCTTGCATCTCAGCTGGTTGGAGCTCCATATTTTCGCTTCGATTTACGTAAGTCCAAATCCTTCAACACCTCAAGTGAACTTCATGAAGGGTGTCTGGTCCCTGTCCTCCTCTAGGATCGTGACTGACGACATATTGGAATGAACAATTGGAAGTATGAGATCAAATGAAGGGAGTCTCATTCTAGACTGTATGCTGACCAGTAGAGTGTGTCCTTTGTTCTTCTGCACCTCACATGCAAATACTGTTTTTTTAAGAAAAGAGAAGGAACGTCTAAAGTGCAGTCATGCCACTATACTCGGTCTGGCAAAGCTCAACTCCTGAAGAAAGAAGTTTGTCCATTTTGAAAGTGTGGTGATATCCAGCTTTCTTACCATAAGTGGACCAAATGTGCAGTCGCAGCACTCAATCGACTGTATTGTTCAGAATAACAAATACAGAATTCATAAATCCCATTTGCGATCACTACTCACTGCAGTTCGGGTTCTTCGCGGAATGTATACACACAAGCTCCCGGTCCTCACTCCTCGAAGTAGAAAGACCAGTGCAGCTTTTACTAACCTGAATTTTACGGCACCGGCCGCACGTCAGTTTGTCTGTCAAGGGAAGACAGTGCGAACGATGCTGCATTATGGATCAGAAACATGGCATTTATTCGCGGCGTTTGACCATCGTTGTCCGTGAGACATTGGTCGGGTCTGGTGGTGACATCTGACATGCAATACTGAGGTACATTAGATGGTCTTAAACAGGAGGATTTCTTCAGCGATTGGTGAGCTACTCACACTTCACAGGCTACGTCGATTAGGACATCTACTTCGCATGCCAGACGACAATCTATATTACAGAGCTCTTTTCGACCAGCCACGTACTGAGTGGAAACTATGAACAGTCGGACAGTTTATGACCTTGAAACGGAGTACAAAAGCAAACCCAGTCGGGTTGACAACTGCCTCCTCCCAGGATGAAAACCTCGGGATGCAGCCCATCAATGGTTAATAACACCAACATGCATGGGACGTGACCACTGCGATCGCCGATCATTTGATTGGTATCAACCACCAGATCAACCCGGTGGAATAGGTTGGAGTGATCTACCCATTGCGATCAAGTCGTTCCAAGGCGGTGCACCAAAGATAATTTGGAACAGTCGAGGTGAGTACTTCAGGTTATTTGACCCCTCTCTATGTCACCGAAAAAAGCACGTGAAGGCCTTGAGATTAAATTGGCCCACCCGCACAATCCTCAAAAAACAAACTAATCAAATAGTGTCCTTGTTTTAGAGCTTTTATAAAGCGTTCGACACCTTTATAGTCATATTTCATGTATTGTGGGTGTATTTTCCAGAAGAGAAGCCGTCGAAACCATGTGTTTGCAAACCTTTGTGTTTTAGTTTAAAACGGAAGTCTTCACACAACTTTAAACGCGCAAACAACCCGTACCTACTAAACAACTCAAGCGTTAGTTGAACTTTGTTACCAGACTTGAAATTTTGAAAGCCGAGATTGATTTATCCAGGATTGTGTGCGTACACATGTTTACCCCAAGCTTTATTGGAAGGCCTTAAGGAAATGCAGAATCAGACCTGAAATGCACTCAGCCAAAATGACTCATGGTGATAAAAACCGTAGAAAATGAACGGCGTGTCAATCAGTACTACCTAGTTTTTGACGAACTGACTATTGACGAACGCAATCATTTCAGTAACTTTGTGATCAGCGTCGATGCTCGACAGACAACGCTCAAGCATTTTATGCTACTACGGACCCTGTATGGCACTGAAGCCTGTTCATTCGTAAATGAGTATTTGACTTCGCTCCCCATTCGTATTAAATAACCGGTTTGTAGTAATTCTTAAAGAAAATTCCGTAGAAGTCCATTCTACCTCAGCCATAACAACCAGTAAAATGGGACTATCCCTTTTTTAATGATGGCACATCTTTGAGGATTTATGTACCAAAGATTCACAGTCCGCTATGTTAGATTGTGTTCTTCGGATATCGAGAGTATGACTCCCTCAACATGTCCTAATTGGAGACAGGGCATTAGTGGTCAACTGAAAGTCTGTTTACTGGCTATGGAAAACTTGACCGCATCACCTAGCAAGGTCGATCGATATCGCTGGTGCAGTCGGGGACTGAGATACCATGTCTGACGGTGATGCACGTGATGCACATATACCTGAACCACCCTAGTAAGTATACTTACCAGTTTCTGTTTGTTTGCTACTCGTTTATTAGTTCTCTTAATTTAAGAATCCCTGCCTTTTCTCATTATTTGTGTTTGTCCGTATGAACAACGGGGCAAATCGTTTAACTCAAATCTGGATAAAAGCTAAGGTAAATACGGATGCTCAAAGATCACTTGCGATCAAGATAGATGACAGATAGTGCACTCTGAAGTAAATGGCAGTGCTCGATATTTTGAAGATTTTTGTTCATTTTAATAATGGAGTTTTACCATAAAGCTGCGAAAACAAAGGTCGAGGGGTTCCCCCGCCGAAACATAAACATAGACAAAAGAATTGTATTTGTATGATTCATTGATGTGTCCAGACGTCGATAATATTTACCCCTAAGACGTAAATTCCTTGTTTAATGAATCCAACACCTTCATGAAGACGTTCCAAGCAGCTCAACTTACTAATTGTTACGCATTGGCAAAAACCTACCTCAATGGGTCTTTGTCCATCATCTGCGTACAACCTTGGATCAGCACCGTGTTGTAACAATATCTTCGGAATGGGCCCTGTCATTACCTTTAGGAAACCAACCTGTGCTACATCTAAGTGTCCTCCAAAGACAGCTCGATAAAGCGGAGTTCTGCCAAATTGACCTCTAGAATTTACATTGGCTCCGTGATCGATCAAAAATTTCACGGCCTCTAGAGAACCACCAACTATGGCGAAAAAAAATCAGAACAAGCGGATACACCTACTACATGCTTCCGAAAGAGCTGAATTTTGATTCGCATCTTCACACTCAATCAATTCCTTAATGTGACGTAATTTTGTCGCGCGGCCAATATCGTCGTCACCAATTCCACTGTTTTCATCTTCATCAATCAGCTGCGTTAAATAAGGCGAAGCAGAATTACGGTGAACAAACTTGCTGTAATAATGTTTTCATTTGGATCACTTTGCCTTCATAAGCACTCTCCAGCATGCACTTCTTACGACGATTCGCCAATCGAACACGTTCTTCTTCCTCTTGTTCTTTCAGTCGCTTCCTCTCTTGTTCTTCGCGGTACTTCTGGACCATTTTTAAGTACGCCTGCCTGCTCAGCTCTTCCACTTGTTCTTCATACCTAATCTAGAATATACAAGTATTAATAAACACACGTTTGTACAACCTTTTCCATTTTCAGCTTTTTCGACTTTTGCTGGGCCAGGTACCGCCTAACGTATTTTTGGACCATTATCACGGCCTCGACCAAAAGAGGATCAGCCGAGTCCTCATCAGAAGCAATTGGGGGTTTATGCTCTTCTGCAACTGGAAAAATTAGATGATGTTTGCAATAGTATATCGAACAGAGTTACACTCGACTCCCCTCACTTTGAATGATGAACTCCATTTTTGACCAGTGTCTCTAGACGGCCGGCGAAACAACATATGTACGATTCCGTAGCTAGAATAAAATGCCTACGAGACTGAGAAGACGTAACATAGAATCCAAAATAACTGTTCTTTCTTTTTATCAGATAGACGAAGTTTAATAATAAGTCTGCACTTTTCAAAGCAGGAGTTTATTTCCTGTTAAATATAGGCACTTCGCGGGTAATGAACAGGTGAACTTGTGAGATATCTTTTTATTATATCAAGAGAAGCAGGCCTCTTGATTACAAAAGTGTTTCGTTCTTGGAAGTACCCCTTGTTTGAAAACGATATAAAACCAGAAAATTTTGAGTTGATGATCACGCAAAGCGAGCAGTTCTTATTCATGTGCCTTTTATTTTGGTTCATCCTTTTTTTCTGTTCAAACTATATACTCCTTCTTTTGTACAGACAAGAGTATCCCACTTTAACTTTGAAGAGACCTGGACTTGAATTCCGCTCTTATTTGAGCTCATCAGTAAAGCGTAACCTTGGTCGTTTCGGGATGTGAGCTCCGCCTATCTGATAGGTGATAAGCTTTTCGAATCAAATATATCGGTTGACTGTGCACATTTTCATCTGTTGATCCATGTGTGTCTAGCTTGCTCTGATGACAACACGCTTGTCTCGCATCCGAAGTTCAACTCTTTGCCTAGTCAAGGAAATGCACAGTTGGTTAGCTCTCGTGGGAGTGAAACGAGTCCAGTGCTTCCCCGCCTTCCTGTGGACTAATCGATGCAGTGTGTTGAATCAGTTAAGTCCATTTCAGTCTGATAAAAATGAGTCGTGTACGCAGGTGCGTCGCCACAGCTGACATAGCATTGGATGCCTTTTATAATCGAAGAAGAGGGATCCAAGTTAGGGAGCGCTTCACTTATCTTGTATCAGTTCCGACTGTATTGTGACAAATGACGTAAATGCACGAATCTCCAATGATCGGGTCACGTCAACTAATTTTAGACACCTATGGGTGGTGCAGGACATGGAAGTTGCAGAAAAAAACAACACAAAACGGAAGAAGAGTGGATTATTAATGAAAAAAGAACAGATAACATCGTCCGTAGTCACTTGAAATCATATTGTCGGTAAGTACATCCAACCGCTGATGTGGTGCGTCTCTGATACACCAACCTCGTAAACGATACGCATCAGTGCAGTCAGTATGGTTTGTCACGTTCTTCGTGCTTCACCTCTGGGCCATGCGCTGTCCACATTGTGGCATTTTCTAGTGGAAAGGTGCCTCTGCAATCGGGGCATGACGGGGGATATCCATCACCTGGCGTACAAAGCACACGACCAAACCAACGTTGCTGGTGCTGCGAAATCGACCTATCAATTGGATAAGCACCTTGCTAAAAAAATCCATTAGTCGCACCTCAACACTGCTGATCCAATATCACCCTACTACATACGTAATTCCCCAAAAGCAACGAGGCAATCTTATATGGTTTTCAACGTACACTGATCCAAGCAACACTCGGCAGTCTGCCACATTGTAGACGTGTCCTGCAACGACAGGCTAGTGTCACGTCGACCGCAGAGTTGTTTAAGTTGAAAGAAGTTAGAAAGAGCCATGGCAGTCCTGTCATTCAACTCGTCAGTAATTGATATGCTGGCGGACTGTCGTTGTTCAAGTACATGATTAGTCAGTCTATTGCAGGAGGTTTGCGGATGATACCAACTGTATTTATCCCAAAACAGTGTTTCTTTGTTTATTAAATTAGTTCCTCAAGTGAGAATACTGGGAAGGAGGAGTTTCAGTCTCTCCACAAGAGGCTGCTGACAGGGAAGTCTATCATGGACCCTCCATGGGAACATCTTCAAACGCTTTCTAACTGACTGCAAACACGATCTCTCTTTGCAGTAATTTTCTCGAAAGGATTAATGCATTAAGTTATTTTAATCCACTACTTGGAGCTTGTGAGTTTTCATGAACACAGAATGTTTTGACAGCCAGTAATTAGGCCTGAAACGATGCACACGTATACAACATCGGCTAGGCTACGGAATTTTTTCGAAAGACTTGGCAATGAATATTTTGCGGACACACTAATTGGACGACAACTATGCATTCGAATCGAGCATTCCGACTGCAACCGTTGGCGATCACGCATATTAGACGACTGACTAGTTAATCAACAGCTCATATTTGAGTACTGTGAGATGACAGCCGGAGCAACACGTTTACTTGTTTTTCCCGCTGTTCACTCGCCCAAGGTTTTACTCGCAGTAGTTGCATTTGAGGTCATCCAGATTCAAGCAAGCCAGCTGGTGCGCACCATCATACCTTATTATCCGGTAAAAAATTCATTGCGACCAACTCTGACCCATTTACTTTCAAGCAGATTTGATGCCCTTGTCACCGTAACCCGCTAAACGGGCAGTACACACAGGTACAAGAAACTGGGGGTTTAATTAGCATCTGCGTTCCTTGTCTTGTGCACTAAATCGTACCTTTAACTGAGCAGGGTGTGAATTGAGCAATTCAGTGTCTAGCCATTCACAAAGCACTAGCGGATGGAGGTGATAAGGAAAATTACGCGGATGGATAGGTGAGTAAATTGGAAGACAGGTTGTTTCAATTATTCCCGGCAGTAGGAAAGTGGATGCCTTTACTGGTCTTCTACTCACAGTCAGCCAGTGACTAAAAGACATTCCGTTTTTTTCTTCACTAGTTTCGGTAACTGGATACATAAAGTGAATCTTATCAATGATGCATCTGGTGAAATTGTGGTTCGGTATAACAGACTTTGCTATTTTTTTATGGATTTAGTTCTTTCGGTTAGTGGTTTACTTCACTCGACGAACTTCTCTGAAGATACGGCTTAGACAGTGGGGAGAGGATGTAGCCTCAAGTGTCACGAACTTAGTTCATCTGAAGGTCATCGAAACACAGTAATTCTTCGTTTTTTGTTCTCAAGGAAAACACCACAGAGAAATAAGTCCGTGTAAGATTTACCTATGTTGATATGAATGTCAGTGATGAGGTTCATTGTTTTATGATCAGTTACTGAATGTATACTTGCTTTAACGGTTCCAAATGAAATATCAGTCATAAGAAGGTGGTTTATGGTCAGAACTTACGTACGCTGCCTCAGTGGGCACAAGAACTCACAATGCGAAACCAATCTCCATTAAGGAAATTATCGTTGTTCATTGGTTTTAGCTTGTACGAAGGTCACTGTTCCACGATTGACAAACAACTCGAGTGCTACTAGAAGTTACCTTTTTGATACTATCACATCAAGAGCTTTTCGTCATAAAATTCGCCATGTGGCCCCGGTTAAGGATAGTCTTCAATGAGTGTTAGGCTGAAAACCCTTTGTTCGGGTTCCGTGGGTTAAAAGAAGTTCACATGGCATGGGGAAGAGCAAGCAATAGCCAATATGAACTTGTTCTTGAGCCAACTTGTTGTGGCGAACAACAGAGGTTTGTGCCGCTATCTCAGATAAGTACGGTCGGACAGGATTTCAACGAGTGTCAAGACGTGGTCAGGCTTTTTGAAGATCAAGAAAGTGAGGATGGTGGTGCTTTGCAGCCTTTTGTGAGCTACAGGGTAGAAAACCAGTGACATCAACTAGCAACCGTTATCTTTTAAGGCCATGCACTCGTTTGGAGGCTGAGAGCTGAGCTTGCTCAAGAAGCCTGTCTTTCTTCTCAAGGCTAAGGTTCGTGACCATCAGTGCTCACGATCAGTGATCAAGTAAGTCCAAGTACAGATGGCCTGAGGCTGAGCCTTTTGCTGAGTCGCATTGCGTAGGAGTCATAAGCAAACGGCAATTGTTTGAGTCCCAGATGGCGTTTGCTTCATTTTAGGAAGAAGTCAGGCATGTCGTACATGGCTGGACTCCTCAGTGAGATGGTCTGTTGTATCCTGCAGAAAGCCCTAAATAGCTCTAGGCAAATAATATTCACACATAAACCAAGGCCTACTCCGCACTCGTATGGTTATATCAGTCAGCGGATGAAGTTACAAATATATCTGGCATATCCCGTTTTGGTCACTTCTGTTTTTTGCCAACAATTTCAAGCGTACTTAGATCTCGCACTTTAAATCACGCGCCAAGTTAAACTCATCAACCAACCACCCCATAAGAACATGTCTACAAGCCCAGCGGAAAGTGGTAGCGGCATGTGTACATAGCCAGATTTCTCTCAGTTCACTTGAATAATCTTGTGTTCTTGAATAGCCTAGGATGATTGAAAATGGCGAATAAAGAGGTTCGTAGGTACAAACCACTTTGACATCGCTCGTGCTCTTTCGCCATGACTACAAAATATACTGCAAGTGAATCTGAATGTTAAACTTGACTACGTTGTGCGATCCTCACAATTGTTCACTAACCCCAGTTTGATAATGCAAAATAAAATAGGGTTATGAGTAATCCTGTGTATCTCGCTGAATCTTACTAATTGCGGCGAGAAAACCACCAGCAGTTCTCTTATCTGACACCTCATAACCGCAGTCGTAGGAACTAACCCCTCAGACAAACGATGTGATCAATTATCCTGTCATAAGCACCATGGGTGAGTCAGTCAAACTGCGTTTCGGTGAAAGTTCTGCAGATCCGAGAAAGGCTAGAAGATGGCAGTAAATAGTCAAAATCTTTTTGACTGGCTGGCCGTAACATATTGATCCCATCATTGTTGACTACCATATGGTCGGACGGGAAATGGAGCGATCCACAATTAATCCATGATCATACAACCTAGGGAGTTTTTAAAACACTGCTTTAATGAAATAATGACGAAACTGGGGGAGAAAGGTAAGCTTAGCGCTAACGCAGGAAGAATATGTAATGTGCCTCGACATCCAAGCACTCACGCAGGAATGAGCAAGTGAATATCATCCAAGAAGGTGAATCTTGCGTTAGCCCCGGTTTTCCGTTAAACATTCAGAACCACAGTCTGCATCTGTTCCAAACGCCATTTTATCTTGTGATGCTTGAAAAGTGCGCTGGCGGTTAATATTTGACTACTGGTCGAACGTACAGCTTAGCACTGCATACAGGCCTTCTCTCCAATGCAGAAATTTATTGTCCCGGAATTAAAAAAAGAAGACCTCTTTCTTGCGCCATTGCGGCATAAATGCATTTTCATGGACTACGACAACTGCATCATGGGTGGTTTACACCCCAGGTACGCTGTCGTCTGCGATGAGCTAAGGTTCGTACTACTTGTTGAGTGACAGTCTGTGTGTTGTTTTCCTTCACGCCAGGTTATCTGGAACTGCCTGGAAATCTCAATGGTTTCCGGCCCGTTCATTTGTGGTGCTGAAAAACCGCGGGATTCGTTGTTTTTATTATCCATGTTGACGGTTAACGATTTGCAGAAGAAGCTGAAAGAAAGCATATAGACAACTACGTTACTTCAGAAATATCTACCTCAACCTAAAGTTGCCCGCGTTTTTTCATAGCCCTGTGCAGATTTTTCTGTAGTTTATACCTTTGTTGGTCGCGGCCGGTACCCTTGGCTTAGTAGGTAAGTCAGACCTGAAACCAAGTCTTAAACTGCAAAGAAAATGCCGCGTTTATCCACTCGAGACAACAGGTGTTCTCTGATTTGTAGTTACTCGGCAAAAATTAACCACAAACATTCCCTGGGTAACTGGTCTCCTCATTCTTTTCAACTGACCAGACTCATGCTAGGATAGCTTGGAACATTAGGTTTTGAATTGTTACTGGTTTATTGTGGTTCTATGAACTGCATGAGATAGACATGATGGAAACAGTAAACAGCAGTAAATACTAATCAGGAACGATGCGCAGCGATTCACAAAAAACTCCCGATGGTTTTGGGGTGTGCCGTATTAACTTGAAGTCATCACTGCCCAGGAAGACAGGCATAAAATTGTTGGTACTCCTTTTAGTTTATTACCAAGATTTTTAACCATGCCCTAAACATGCCGTTTATTCCGCCTAACAAATGAAAGATCTGTCTAGTTTACAAACCTCCGCTACCTACAGAATACAAAAATTCCATGATTTAACGGGGTTCATTGATACTTTGGACTCCTCTGTCTAATTTTACGATGTATTCTGATGTTTCTTACTCTTACGCCAGAACACAATACCGAATCTTCATATCATCTACAAACATTGTGCAGTTGTACCCCAGCTTTCAGTATAGCAGACTCAGATGAAGTTTGAACAGAGTAAGTCCCAGCGCGGATGCTTGAGGTACTGAGCTTTAAGAATCTCGTGCGGAAGATTTTCAGCTTACCTTGAGCAGCTTAGAATGGCGTTGCAGAAAGTTGACCGCCCAGGATGTTGAGGACAGAAAAAATACTTCACTACTGGAACAGGCCACGGAGTGATGTTATTCAATTTATCGGACATTTTGCTGAGGTCTACGAATACGGCATCTACACGATGACCTTAATCTGCTGACCTGGCTCTTTTTGCGTGCCCTCCGCAAGTTCGTAACTTAAGACCTGCTAGACACCAAGTTATGGTATTCTGATGCAGCATCCCAGAAATTTTCGACATCCCTCACTGGTGCTCGTAAGTTACTAACGGCTTCCATGTGTTTTAAGCGTTTAAGAAACTCTAGTGCCAGATATACAGTGGAGTATTTTCGGGCAGAGAGTGGTGCATACGCCTTGTAGTCCTCAACGATATGAGCCAGTTCTTTCTGGGAATTTATTACCCGGTCAGAATTGCAGTTCTTCGGATGTCAACAGAAGGCTCTCCTCAACATACTGACAGCTTCTGAATTAGCCATTTGACAGACAAATATCTCTGTTAAACCGAAAGTACTCACAGTAATAATTGAGTACTGGCTATTCAGAGTTGAACGTACGTCTAGCATCACACGTTCTCCTCTTAATGACGTTCGGTCGTATCCATAGCAGCGGTAACGCTATAGTGCAACTTGCGAGTTTCCAATCTCCCCTCTTAGCCATGCCTTTGTTAGAACAATGACGTCAAACTGAATAACGCTGATCCTTTCCTCAAAGGCATCTCTCCCCCTATAGACACCTCACATTTGAATGCGAGAATTCTAAGGTGGCTGACGGGTTGCTCCGGCCGCGATGACAACCAGCATATACACAGGGTTCCACTTTACTACGTGGGGATCATGAGTACAGAGGTTTCCTCCCCAAAATTTAGCTTCAGCTTGAGCAGGAGCATTTCACCGCTTGGGGATGCCCTTTCAGCAAACCCAAAGTCAAAGTCAGTGTTCTCTGGCTTGTCGCGGCTGTTATCTTCCTCCAGGTGTGGATGGCACTTAGTACCCCAACCCCCTTCTACGTTGAGCAACACTTCAACCACAGATTTTAATCTAACCATGCTGAAATCATACCGGCTCGTGCAACACATGCAGGCAAGATGTCATAACACACTCCGTTTGGGGAGGCTCCGTTTCTTCCGACCACTGTGAATTAGCTGCTTGTTTACGAAATTCATTCAACTCGATTGTCACGTCGCTGATAGTGATAGGATGAGAGAAACTGTTGGTTCAATCCTATGTATTCCTCCGTGGCTTATTTCAATTTTTGCTTGGTTTCTACTTCTTCCCGTGGCGTGAGTCAAGCCTCTTCAGACCTCACCATCAGCAGTAGTGGCAGATCGCAGTGCCACTCAGAAACCTATCAGACTCAAGGTATTTTCTTTCGTTCGAGTTGTGCAGTAAGTTTCAAACATCGTTCATTTGTACCAGCCACCACTGGCTTTCTCCGCTTGTTCAGGTGCTTTCAGACGAAATAGTGTTTCTTCGGTTTGTGCAAGATAAAATAACGGTTATGTTATCAGGCATGCTCGTTCACAGCTTCCAACTACCACATTAAGTACTTACCCGGTTCTTCAGGTTCACGTGGGACAATGTCCTGAACTTTCCCCGAACAACTAGTTATACAGTGCCTCGCGGGCATTGGGCAAGGATTTTTAAATTACCCCGGTTTCCGCAGACTCTAACCTTGAGCATCCAACACACCCAAGGTCACGGAGTCACGGATTTACGGATTGATACAAGTTTCCCGGGTCGGTTTTGTTCTTGTCGTTCAGCGGTTGCTGTACACCTGAAAGGCACAAGCGAAAAAAGGGCGTAGGACTGCTCTTTAAGTTCTCAGCGTGGGACAGTATGCTTGCCAGCGCGAGGCTCGGATAAAAAAGTGTCTAGCAGTGCTTTGAACTGATATCTAGAAGGAGCGTGAATGAGCGTCGGAGGGAAGTTACTCCACGCAGCTACTACCCGAAATGAGAAAAACTTTTGCCCAATGAAAGTGTGCGCTCTGAGGTTGGAAATCTTCTTACCATGTCCCAGCCACGTGTTTGCTGGCTCAACGGAGAGAAACCTGTTGGCCAAACCTTGTTCAAACAGGGCATAAGTAAGAATTAGGTCCCCTCGGAGGCTGCGATACTAAACGGGAAAGAGGTCAAGCGCCGCGAGACGTATTTCGTGGTCCACGGATCTAAGGCCGGCAACCATTTTCGTAGCAGCTCGCTGGACATGCTTAATGAGGTTTACGTCCTTCGTGTGCCGTGAGTAGACAACTTGGTTGGCGTACTCAAGAAGCAGCCTGATGTAGGCCCCATAGAGTATTTGGAAGTCCATGAGAGTAATACGGATGAACGTGCGCCGAATCATCCGTAGAAGGGCGAATGCTTTTGGGCCGATTTATCATGGTGCATTGAGATGGACATGTTTGGAGAGAGCCAGACACCCAAATCCATTTTAGCATCTATCTTCGTGGTGTCTTCTGCTCCATTCTCACCATGCACAACATGGGCGTTCGCTGAGTCTCCTCCGAATGACATATGGACGCACTTTTCTTCATTCAGATGAAGGTGCCAGTCCAACGGCTACCGCTTTCCAGCGTCTTCATCCATTTGGAGGGCACTGGCATTGGAACTCCAGGATTTCAAGTCGTCCGCAAAAAGTGGACATGGACTTGAAAGAACGTCTGGAAGCTCATTGACGTATATCAGAAACAGCAGCGGTCCCAAAACGGGGCCTTGAGGAACTCCAATGGAGACCGGCGCTGGAGAAGAGTAGGTTGAGCCTACTTTCACTCGGAATGTTCTGTCTGATTGGAACGCCTTAATCCAGAGTAGGATATTCCCTTGACTCCCGTAAGACTCGAGTTTGTGGAGCAACGGGACCTGTAGGACTTGATCGAATGCTTTTGAGAAGTCGAAAAATACGGCATCTGAGATGAGTCCCTCGTCCCTGGCTTGGGTTAAGTTGTCCATAAATATGAGCATGTTCGTCACGCAAGGACGGTTTGGGAGAAATCCGTGTTGAACTGGAGATATCAAGTTGTTGGAGGTAAGGTGGTCTAAGATGGCTCGCTTCAGAATGCGTTCCATCACCTTGTACGGTACGCTAGTGAGGCTTATAGGCCTGTAGCTGCCAGGCGATAGTCGGTCACCAGTTTTGTAGATTGGTGTCACAATCGCTTCCTTCCAAGCAGAAGGGAGGTGGCCTTCGTCAAGCGACTGACGAGACACCAGGTAGAAATGATTTGCCAGTGTGTACGACGTTTCCTTCAGGATTCTTGGATGGACTTCATCGGGCCCCAACGCGCAGAACGGGTTGACCCTGTGCAAGAGTTGTCGAATTTCCTCCACCATGAAGACCAAATCGGTTAGAGGCTGTTCGTAGTTACGCTTCGACAAGACTGGATGTGACGAGGATGCTGAGGCTGAATATAGACCTGCATGGTGTTCTCTGTAGACGTCAAATATCACTATTAGGTCACTCGTGGGTTCCCCGTTCCTGTCCCTCAAGAACGCGGATGGCTTGTTTCTTCGGCGATGTCTCATGTATCTAAACAGCACATTTCTGTTTTTCCAGGCGAGGTCCAGAATGGTGGCTTGTTTTCGTATGTTCCATTGGCGGATTTCTGATTTACGGCGGTTCCGCATTTTTCATAATGACAGCTCACCTGTCTCCTGCAGTCAACCTTTTGAAAAATAGTTCAGACCTCTTTTCCAGAAGACGCCGAATCCTTTTAGGTAGCTTGCGGCTCATGCGACTGCGTGCTGGTTTTTTGGGACGAACTTCCCGTCAGCCTCGTGAACTGTCTGGACAATGGTCCTATATAAGTCTTCCCCTGAAGCTGGCCCCAGTTTAACTTGTTCAAGAAAGATGCACATTCCTGAGAAGTCTGCACGGCAGAAGTCTCGAATCCACGTTTGAGGTTCGGGCTTTCTTGTCCAGTAGCAGATGAAATCAACTGTCAGCACACAGTGGCCACTATGGTCCAGTGAAGCGTCAATTATCACCTGATCGACGAAGTGTCTTTCGTTGGTGATGACCAAATCCAGGAGGGTTGGTAGTCGGCCTGTTCGGTATCTGGCTGAGTCCAAGCGCTCTGTTGAATGACTTTGGTCAGCGTCGCTGAAAAATGTCCACTTGATCCGACGTGCTGTAGCTCCATCCAGGAAGTCTCTGGAGCGTTGAGATCACCTACCAGCAAGAGATGAGTGAAGTGGTAGCTGGAGGAGAGTTGCTCAAGGATTCGTATGAGAGATTGGTCATCTTCCGGAAAACTCGAGGGGCAGCGGTGAACCACACCGAGAAGGAGTGAGTCGGACTCGCGCAGTATGATTTCAATCCACAGTGCGTCACAAAAGGGTGCAGAAGTGGTATCAGAGAGGACACTCGGGATGGGCATGGCCTCATGTAGGTACAAAGCAACTCCACCAGCCATCCCTCGTTTTGAGTCAGCTCGAAAATGGAGTATCCGTCTATCGAGAGCTCCGTGTCAGAGAAATCTGGTGTGAGCCAGGTCTCAGTGAGTGCGATTATGGACGGCTGTTCAAGGTAAACTGACTGTTTAATATCGCAAAGTTTGTTGAAAAGGCTGAGGCAGTTAGTGGACAAGCATTTGAACACTGTCTCTGCTGCCTCAGAAGGTGAGGAGCCTAGAGGGATGCAACCAGAGAGGTTAGCAGACTTAATAGCTGTACGTCGGGTTTGAGTCCAACGCTTCAGTGGGGCCTCTGCAGCATACTGATATGCTTCCTGTCTTGGTGGTTTCGAGGGCTGCCTTTCATTTGCGGGTTTTTTTGCCCCGTGGGAGCCCGATTTGCGCGGGCGTTTCGTCTTTGGGGGACGAAGTTTCTTCCCCGGTTGGCGAAATTTACGACAGCTGCTACTTGTAGCTCCTCCAATACCGCCTTTCGGACGATCAGATTTGCTGTTGTTTAAGGATATGGGGCAAACTTGCGTGTTTGGTTTCTTGGACATTTTGCGCGGTTTGATCGGAAAAGGTGTCTCTGTGAGACCATGAGCACTGGGTAGCAGCACGGAGAACTAGTTCTTTTGGTGGCGCTCCCTTGAGGCTCTTTTCCACAGGGGACTGCACTTTGAAGGCAGCCAGTAGTTTTCTGCTTTGGCGAATCACATGTCGCTTGTTTGGCTGCAGTTGCCTTTCTTTCGTGTTCGTGTGGACTCCCGAGTCGCCCGCGATCAGCGTGGCCAACTGGGCGTACGAGGGATTTTCCGGTTCGTTGTGGTCAGGTTTGTGGCTTTGGCTGTCGGGGTCCTGGGTGACGACTGAATCCACAATCGAAGAGATCACTTTCGATTGAATGGAGCTGGAGATTTGCAGCTTCACATTCTCAGTGGTTTTAGGGTTCTCGCAGCATTCCTCGATGTTGAGGCTAACGCATGTGATTGATCTGCCGGTAGGCTTCGCCGCTTGTCTCCGCACGTCTGACCCAGTCCAGCTCAGCAGTTGTGGCTTGGGTGTGGGGATCACTGCTGATCCTTTATTGTCTGTTACGGAAAGAAGCGCTGATAGCTCTAAGTCCTTTGGGCACCGCGTCCACGTGAGGCTTGCTTCCTCCAGAGCATCGCTGCCTTGGATAGCCAAGGGGTCTGCGGTGGTTGAGTAGAAACTACAATCCGGAGTCGCTGCCGGTTGCGTCGGCGCGCTTTTTGGAGCACAAGGGGCTATAACTACAATCAGTTTCGTCATAAGTTTGGGGTCGGCTGAACTGGCACCAAGCGGAAACCTGTTTCGCACCTCCTCCCCAGAACTGCTGTGGGCCTGCTTTTGCGCCTCTGGAGGGCGATCCTTAGATATACACCTGATCGCTGGGTAGGTGTTTTGAATGCTGACCGCCTGCTCCAAGATTTTCTGTACGGCAGATGAGAAGGAAAGGTTTACTAGGAACCCGAGTGTTCGCTTGCTTCCCTTCTGACGTAACCAGTCCGCGTGAAGCGATTCGTGGTCGGACTTCGTGATGACACTATAGAGGAACGACTGTGCCTGCTTCGTCGGCATTATTTATCTTGAGACCGACCCCTAGATGATCAGCCTGCTATCCCTTACGCGTCTGTCCGCTATAGACGCCGTGGCAGTCTTTGTTGCCGCATTAGAGAACTGGATGACTTTCTTCGCAGCCAGCGGACCTGGGATGGATAGCGCGAGGTACTCGTTTAGCGAAGTAAGTTCTTTATCAACTTTCGTCCATGTCGCTGTATTGCTTGCGTTTGCATCCTTCAGAGCTTTGAAAAGAAGCTCCAGTTTCGCTTCGAGTGCCCCGATTAAAGCGGAACAATCACACTGGCCTTTTCGATTTTGCAGTGGAGATTTTGTTCCATTTTTGGTGGTTGTCTTCTTAGTTGTGAAATGCAATGCACCCTTAAGTTAGAGGCAGCTGGCGCAGACGAACGGGTCAGGAGAGTTGGCCAGGTGGCTTACCTGGTCGTCCTGTAAACCCGTGCATTTAAAGTGCCACCAAGTCTTGCAGGAGTGACATGGCATACCACGTCTTACATTCGACGGACACCCATTTCGTCCACACCTGTTTTGGCCCAACGATGGCTGTGGGGTGCAGCTTGTATTGATTTGCGTCACCATTGATAATGGATGCAAAATAGGAACTGAGTGCGAAATAACAGAGGTTATCACGTAAACGTTATGTTAGAGTGATTTTTTTCAACAAATGACACGCGTGAACTCTTTAAATAGATTAAACAATGAAAGAATTCTTTCACAAATTCGCACGAGGAAAAGACGAAACCGGCTTCAAAGGCACGCTTTTAGTTTTCACTGATCCCCGGATTCACTGATTCACGGATTGATACACTGGGTCAAAGCTTCCGCCCAAACTTCCCGGGTCGGGTTTGTTTTTATCGTTCAGCGGTTTCTGTTCTCCTGAAAGACGCAAGCGAAAGAAGGGTGTAACACTGCTGTTTAAGTGCTCAGCACGACGCAGTAAGCCTGCCGGAGTGACGACGCAACTAAAAAAACGTCTAAATCTGCCTTAACCCGGGTAATAGATGCACCCTGAACAGCCGTCGGGGGAAGATTATTCCACACACCAACCACCCAGAACGAGAAAAATTCTTGCCTAATAAAGTTGCGCGCTCTGAGCTTGAAACGTTTGCCATGTCTCCGCCATGTGTTTGTTAGGTCTACGGTGAAAAACCTGTTGGCCAAACATTGTTCAACCAGGGTGTAGGTAAGTATCAGGTCTGCTCGAAGGCGACGATACTCCAGGGGAAGTATGCCAAGCACCGCGAGACGCGTTTCGTAATCAGCGTGATCAAGTCCGTCAACGATTTTCGTCGCAGCTCTTTGGACACGCTAAACGAGGGTTACGTCCTATTTGCGTCCTGAATAGACAACTTGGTTGGTATATTCAAGAAGCAGCCTGATGTAGGCCCCATAGAGTATCTGGAAGTCCATGCGAGTAATGCGGAGGAAGGCGCACCGAATCATCCGTGGAACGGCAAATGCCTTTTGAGCCGACTTTTCATGGTGCAGTGAGAAGGACATGTTTGATGAGAGCCAGATACCTAAATCCTTTTTAGTATCTATCCTCGTAATGCCAGCTGGTCGGTTCTCAACTTGATTGAGGAAGGCATTCTCTGAGTCTCTTCCGAATGACATATGTACTCGCTACTCCTCATTCAGAGGAGGTGACTGCTTTGCGGCGTCTACATCCATTTGAAGGATTTCAAGTTGTCCGCGATAAGTGGACATGGACCTGAAAGAAAATCTGGAGGGTCATTGACGTAGATCAGAAACATAGTAGTCTCAAACAAGACCCTTGAGGTAGTCCACAGAAGACCGGTGCCGAAGAAGAGGTCAAGCATAGTTTCATTCGGAATGTTATGCCTGATAGGAATGCCTTAGGCTAGCGCACAATTATCCCTTGAAACCAGTAAGACTCGAATTTGTGAGTAGCGGGACGAGTAGGACTCAATCGAGTGTTTTTGAGGAGTCGAGAAATATGGCATCCAATATGAGTCCTTCGTCCTTAGCTCGGGCAAAGCTATCTCTCGATACGAGCATGTTTGTCACGCAAAAACGGTTTGGAAGGAATCCGTATTGCGCTGGGGATATCAAGTTGTTGGTATTGAGGTTATTTAATGTGGCACGCTCCAAAATACGTTCCATCACCATGCACTGTATGCTAGTGGGCTAGTAGACCAGCAGCGGCCTGGCGGTAGTCGTGCAACAGTTCTGTAAATTGACGTGACAATCGCTTCCCTCCAAGCAGAGAGAAGGCTGCCTTTGTCGAGCGACTGACAAAACACCAGGTAGAAATGCCTTGCCAGTGTGAGCGACGTCTCTCTCAGGATCCTTGAATGGACAGCGCCGATGCAAAATGTTCACTAGACCCGATGCACTGGAGTTTCATCCAGGAGGCCTTCGGAGCGATAAACTTACCTACCAGCAAGAAATGTGTGCAGTGGTAGCTGGAGGAGAGTGGCTCAAATTTTTATATGGGAAATTCGTCAAATTCCGTTGAACTTGTCGTGCAACGTTAAATCACGCTGAGAAAAGGATCGCCCCATGCGCATGATTTGAACCCACAGTGCATCACAGAAAGTTCAGGAGTGGGTCGGAGAAGACATCGGGATGAATAGGAGGGAGATAGTTTACCCTGAAATTCACTTCATGGGTCAAGAAAAGCGGGTGATATTCAACTAGGATGTATTTGTTATGGTTGTATAGGTAAACTTGGTTTCTTGCTTTAGCACATGTACTGAGGTTTTTCTGGAAATTTTATAACTTCAGGGCATTGAGATGTTCATTCCACGCTCTTCGTGGAAGATCTCGTAAGTATCAACCCTATAAAGCTTGGACTTGAAGATGTTGTGTATAAAGCAGTGAGCCATCATTCTCGAAAAAAATACGACTAATCGCCCATTCTGTCCCGGAGCAATTGCATTCCTCCTTATTTAGCAGGTTTCACCGTGTACCGCATAGCCACAAGACCACTAACCCTAGGCGTAACTGTGGTTGGTGGTGTCGTGGCATTGTGGTAATCTATTGACACTGTTGACCAGAAAGACACAAAGCCGATCCAGGTGAGTCTAACCTAGAACAAAACACATGGTGGATTGTCTTGCAAGACCAACCATTTTCTGCTTGCGGCAGCTCCAGAGAGGCTCGGTACCAAAGTCATCTCCTTGTGAACGGACAGAGCCCAAAACTTCTCAATGTTTGGCACTATAAAGCTGTTTTTAGCGTTTACAGCCTTGCCAGAATAGAATTCCTTTTATAGGAGGCCGGCTTTGACAAAAAGCTTCAGGTGGTCTCCACAGAGACTGTTATGAATATTTTACGATTTGGAAAGTCGGATGGTACGCAAACTTTAGCCCAACATAGAGTCTTTGCTCCCATTCTATCCAGTATGTGTAGGGTAGCGGCTTCGCATAATATTACTAAAACCTCTCTGACAGCCCACGACCGGCTTCGTCCTTCTTGGGGCTCATTAGGTAGGCGCAGTACCCGAGTTTCCGTCAAATCTGTGTTCGACCCCAAACCCAAATTCGACAAAATTTGACAAATGATCTCATTTGCATTCAAGCAGACCATGATAAACAAGCGAAGAATATCATAAACAAGAGATTCAGTTGAGTCCCTCGTGAAAACTAAATGATTTGCAAATGACTGTATTTCTCGAAATCAGTCTAATTTGGGTTCAAGTAGAGCGGAACCTCGGGGACTGCGCCTACCTGATGAGCCCCAAGAAGGGCGAAAACGGTCGTGGGCTGTCGAAGAATTTTCAGCAACCATGTGAGTAGTTTCCTTTATGAAAACAAGAGATTCAGTTTGCTTCTGCCTGCCAAAGCCGAATTCGTATGTAAATGAGAGTAGTTACCGGAGTTGCTATAAATTTAATATGGTGACGATGTTGATGGACAATAAAAATAGTCTTCATAAGGGAGGTTTGTTTTAGTGTTTATGTCAAAAAAATATGCACGTGAACAATGCACAGGTTTCGGCACATCATCGTAGTACCATCAAATGTTAGGATACTTCTTGTTTGTACAGTGGATATGGGGTGTCCTCCCAATCAATACCGCACACCCAACTAAGGCTGTGGGCCGTTCCCTGTGAACGTTCTTCACTTTAGGCGGATATATATATATATATATATATATATATATATATATATATATATATACTTCTATAACTGTTATAGGGAAGGAGGTATACTCGGCTACACTTTGTACGGTTGTCTACAAGGGTTTTTGTAAGAACACATTTTCTTGTGTCAGCCTCCTAATAATATATCTGAGACTGCAAATATTTCATCAGCTAACACAAAACGCGTTAGCAGACGAAAGACACATACACATAATGCTACTTGGCGCAGTCTACTCTGTGCACCATGTGGTGCAGTAGGTGCAGATTCCCTCCGTTGTCCGCATCCAGTAACGTTTCCTAATGTTCTCACGCTGTTGATAGAAGAAATCCATTAACTTACCGATCCGCAACAGTCGGATGCAGCAGTCACCACATTTCTAGACATTTCGGTTGACAGGTGAATAGGTAGGACTGTTTCTCGCCTTCTTCGAGTGTGAATCATTTGACGTGAGAATCAGCAATCCGTTGCTTAGGCCGCGTGACCGGCCTGGTAGCATTCCACACACTGATTTGAATGAGCGATTTTACGAGCATTCTATTGATTGTTCACTGTGGAGCATTTCAGTCAATATGCGACCGTTCTGCACCGCAGCATTGTCCTGGATTTCAGAAACGTGCCAGCCGCTTGAATAAAGTGGGATTACTTGTCTTAAGCTGATTTAGTTCGGGATTTACCGTTTTTCTCGAGATTTCTGCTGGCCAAGAATTACACCATTCAAGTTACCAACCCCATATCTGATCGTACTCACTGTGATCGGTGTCAAATAATCACAAGATATAACCTTCCTTTGCACGTATTGGATGTGTAGCATAGGCTGATTTTACAGTGTTAGAATGCTGAAGAATCGAATTTATGGGTGAGTAGCGTTCTAAGCAAACGATGAGTTCTGATTTAAGCTCGTCAGCCTGACAAGATGATTTCTGGCTTATTAACTGTGCCATATCTTTCCAAGTTGGGGTTTCTCAGGGAAAAACTGCTACTGTTCACTAGGGAAAAATTGGTGTTTCGACTGGTGGGAAAGTGTAGGTGGCCATGGTGACGAACTTCTAGCAATATGAGTAAACGCGTTTGAACTACGGCAAACACCTGGTCCGCAAAGCCTCCTCTCAGTCCTCAAAATTCTACACTGGTTACCGAAAGTACCTGCTAATAACATGATCGTAACAGTGATCTGAGATTGGAAGTAAAGTAGAATCTACTCTTGTATATCACTGAGCAACAGCAGGACGAAAAGATTTTTTAACCGTCTTTTCAGGTAGTGTGAGAACTAACCTAAATGGTCCTCTCTTTGGTGGAATACTTTCTCAACGCCATCCAATCTATGCAAGCAAAAACACGTATAGAACACGCACTAATGTCTCCAAGGTAGTTTAGCTTGGCAGTTGGCCATATAAGAGCTTCGTATATCTTGTTCTGATTGTCCGGAATGGAGAAAATTGAGCATTGAGTGAAATCAATTGTTACCCTAATTAGGAAGTCTGATTCAGCGAAATTATGACACTGGAAAGGTCACATTCACCGCGCCCTGCTGGCTAATCTGGTGAATCAGTTTAGATGACGAGATTGAAGGATCAGCGCACTGCAGGCGCCCAGCTAAGCACATAGGATTGTTTAGGTTAGGAATAAATATAGAAAGAGAAAGATGAGTATTCACAGATAGATAGATAGATAGATAGATAGATAGATAGATAGATAGATAGATAGATAGATAGATAGATAGATAGATAGATAGATAGATAGATAGATAGATAGATAGATAGATAGGTAGTAGTTTGATGATAGATAGACAGATGAATGTGGAGGTATATGTAAGGGGCTTCTTAAGGGCTTCTTTCTACATTTGGTCTGCTGTTTTCCGTTATTCGACCCTGTTAATAAACGTATCAAGCTCAGGTGCACTATGTATGTTTTCCAAAAATGTGCACTTTATATTCAGTGAGGGCATTACCTCGCTGTTGCAAGGCTCGTTTATACATTTCTGGTAAACCAATTCTACATTCGCTTTTCTACGTCAGTATTTGTTCTGACGATCGAACTACCAATGGAAACTGCATTCGGTTGTGAAATGCCCAACTCACTGTCCATTTGAAGTACCTTGGGCAAATCTACTTGTTTTAGGTAAAAAGTTTTGCAAAACTAGTTGAACTGACAAGCTGGATCATCAGGTTGAACAACGTAACACACGTTACTCGAAGGATTGATGAACATGCTTGTAGCCTTTTGCAATGGAGTTGAAACTTCCGGATGTGAACAACAGCTATACCTGGGTGAAAATTCATGTGATGATGTAGCAACTGCACGCACACTTACGTGCAATCTGATGATTGACCCTTGTAACTTGGATTCCATAAGCAGACTGCGTAAACGCATGCTAATTTGGACTTTTTTGGAAGTATGTCATATGTGGCTGAATAGCTAATCATGTGCTGTTTACATTCTTTTCTTAATCGCTAAAGGAAACCGGACCTTCAAGAGATTATCAGTTTAGTGCTGATGGGTTGATTTGTGCAAACTATAATTTTCACATGACCACACTGGTCAGGTCCTGACGAAGTGCCTTCACCAGTGGTATTTACGGAAACTTGAATAGAATCCGTAATAAGCAGCTGGAGTGATCATCTCCCAACCACAACCACTTCAGCGGGCTGTCTCAAGATACAGTCTGAAGGATTGGGCCACAAAAAGAGCACTTAACTAGTTGTTAACAGCCAAAATATAACACAAATATCGATTTTTTGTACTACAGCAATAAGGTCGCAAATGAATAACTGTATTGCAGATAGCTGCGCTTGAAATGAGTCGACTGTCTCTAGATATTATCTAAATTGGGAAGGGTCATGTTTACTACACGGACAGAGGTTAATCAAGCATCGAATCCCACGTCATCACGTGCAATATTTTCTGTGAATGTTACTAACGAACAAATGCCACCATTTATAGTATACAAGTATTTGCTAATCTGATGAGGGTTTTATGAAACGTGTGGTTTCAACAGCCATGCTTACACGGATTACATGGTATGCACTTCGTTTACTGTCAAATTATGCTGCCTTTCAGACTGTAGTTCAACAGGATAGGCGAAACCATCAGGAAATTAAGCGACCAACTGTCCATGATCTCTACGTCAAACGTTAACATGACCAGCTCAAAACCATGGCTCCGTAGGGCTGGCTGCCCAAATTCCCCTGTGTTGTATAGACCCACTAGATAAGTTGTACTAGGACTGGAGGACGACTGTTCAAACGAAAGTTATTTTAATGCAAAGCACTTCCAGTAGATAAAACTATTTAGCCACATTAATTATAGTCCCTAGTTTAACTTAATGATGAATAGAATGGCTGGTGAAATGACAACGAAGATGCTTGGCTAATACCACCAGAAACTTAGAAACATTGTACACAAGTTGAAACAGAAATCTGATAGGACCACGTAGAGTGGATCGCAACAGAAAGGTGGTCACTGTAGAGAGGTACACTGTGGAAGGGTGTGGTAACAGTTACTCTCTTAAAATAATTTAAGATAGTGCGACTGTAGGTGAAAATTGTGGGCTTAAATGTGATGTTCTAAAATACATCATGATCGGGAACATAATGCAATCATCTGCCTAGGTAATCAACTCTTGAATTAAGTCAACAAGTCTAATAAGCTCATAGTGGTTTCCACGTTGATATCGTCCAGGCTTAAAGTTGATTTTAGTGTAACTTGTAAGAGGCTATCCGGGGATATGATAAAGCTTGCAATAATCATTCCAAGTATACAGCATGAGCGAACAGAAAGATGTGTGTGTGAACACGAATCACCGATCCCATACTATCATCTGACGTACGTCAACTGTCAGTTCCGCAAATTAAAAACTGCGTTCTGGTGTCTGAGATTCCTAAGGTGTAAGAACTGAACTGACATTTGATCTTCACATATTCAGCTAAAGAATGGTCCAGATTAATCAATACAAAATTAAAAAAGGATTTTAAAGGATATCCGCCTTCTTTGAGCTAAAATCTGCAGACCGAAATTGTTTATTTATATCAGAAATAGCGGTACGATCTAACTGAAGCCATACGGTACGAACTACCTGCTGTAAATGGTGGCGTTTGTCTAGCCGCTCAGCCAATTATTCTCCCAACAATAGTATCTCTGGCTCACTTGCCTTGCACTAACTCAAGTAGCTGTTATAAAACCAAGTGTTAGAACAGATAGAAGCTTACGCGAATGCGTATCTGAACATTTGCCCGGTCATTTGAGTCACAAGAACGATCGATCGACATTTAAACTCCGAGCCGAGATCCGGAAAAGTGGCTCATCGAATACGGAGCACATCCGAACCACTGATCAGAGGACTGATCCCAAAACAGCGTTCAGCAATTTACTGTTCAAGTTCAATCATAACTTGTTAGCTTTTAGCAAGGCTATGCTGAATAGTTCATATTTTCCCATACTGTGTGGACAAAAGACCTTGACCAAAGCTATCTGCTTGGAGTTAATAACCGGACCTGACTGGGTGACAAACTGACTGGCTCCGTTCTACTTTCTTATTTGTTCCTGTTTGTGATGTCGTGCTGATGTGTTTTTGCTAGTTCGGCCGCAGAAACAAAAGGAGAGTATCTCAGAAAAATAAAAGCTAGTTTTTACTTGAAATAATCCACTACTTACCCGGTTTCCAAAAATGTTCTGACAAAACATAAATGGCTTCATCCCTCTTGAGGCTCATCAGTTAGGCTCAGCCCGCAGATCTCCGTCAGGCTTGTGCTTTACGTGAAGTATGATTTCCGTATATTCTACATGACATTCGAAATGGACACATTATGAGACCGAATCATGGCGGAAGTAGAAGTGGATGAGGTTTCCTGAGAAATGACTGGGCTCACTTGGATTCAATCCTGCCTACTAGGATAAGTTTAGTTGACTGGAAAGGTTATTCCAGCCCAACCTGTGAAGTGACCTTCGTCGGGAGTATTGTCTGTCGTGTAGTATTGGTAAAAGAGCCCGAACAATATTCTCTAAAATTTGTAGAGGTTAGCAGTGACATTTGACAAAATGTCCTATGGTGTACGATTGATTTGCATGAGGGAATTACCTAGACTGGGGACTCGACAAAGTCTTCAGTAGTCAACAGCGTATCGATTTTGACAAACATAATGCGCGGCTCTTTGAATAACTCACGGTTCCGTTGGAAATGCACCATGAACCGAGAGAGACTCTATCGACCCTTAAGTTTCTGTGGTTTCATGAAGCTCAGCTGCGTTATTCAGGCATCAAAGTGTTGGCTTGCGCTCTACAACTGGAGACTATGACCATTGAATCACGTGGGTTCTTTGGACAAAACTGTACTTCAGTGGTCTTTTGAGGGGACAAAACCAATACTTGGTAGAACAATTTGTGGACTCATCAAGGAGGTTCAAGAAGCCTATTTACAGGCATCAAATCTGCGTGCCATCATAAGTAGTCACCTTTTTGGTAGGATCTCTATCCTTTTGTAGAAGCACACAAGAGACTGGATGCCTGGCAAAGCCTAGTAGTGTAGTCCATGTGTCTGCAAGTGGAAAAGTAGAAAACCAAACAATGCGGTGCAACCTGGCACTATTAGATTATTACTGCCTTGGTGTAGCGAGTTTCACCGAGTTCTGGAGTGATGTTTTTGGCAGTATGTTGAGAATTCGATAGCTCACCTAAGGTTGCTCATTGTTGGTCGTGGCTTCTGATTCGTTCACCCAAGTTGTGCATCTTCGCCTAAGAATATTTGGTTACCAATCGAGCAAACAACATTAATGCGTGATACCATAATCACGGGCATTGATATCTTTTACAATCTATCTCTCCATATGATTGGTTAACTATAGGGTAGGTATCTGATAAGTTTACTGGTCCATTTGCCTGTACTGAACACACTGGATCAGCTTTGATCCAATCAAATCACGATCAGACTAAGCACCAACCTTGATTCCAATGTGATTATTTAGTAAAATTCGATGTGGTATGTATAGTGTGACAGTTGCTCAAATTTATCAGCACAAAGGCTAATTTGAAAATGCTCCTGGAGGCATCTAAAAGGACATCACTGTTTTACTTACGTAGCCATTTGGGTGAATGAAATGATTTCATTTCCTCAATTAGTCATAAATCAAGCTCCGATCATTGGGAATGTTAAAAAAGCTACTAAGTGCTGCCGTACCAGAGGAATGCTTATGCTACAGACGGACGAATAGAATAGCTCTAACGGAATGTTCTGCGCAACCAAACGGAATTATCACAAAAACCGTCGTAGGTTAGGGTTAGTATTTTATTATGTTAGGTGTGAATGAATTAATGCTGGAACACACTTTTGTATCCGATGTTTTGCCGATGAGTACCTCGAAAGAAAAGCCAGGAAAATGTTACACTCTGACCTACGGATGACCTCTTGCATCATGACATCTAAACTGAATAACGCGTATTCGCGGGGTATACAAACTTATTCTTAACGGTACTGTTAAAAACCAGTGTTCTGTTCGATTTATTCAAGCAAACGTATAAGCGGGATGGGTGGGCAGCAATGGTTCCAGTTTAGAAAAATATTTACTTCCCCGCGAAACAAGATAAACAAATCTGTTGTATTTCATTATAAAGTGAATTAATTAATAAGAGAAAACCATAGCGAAACAGTGTTCGAGTCAAGTAACTGGTCAACGTCGAAACACATACACACAAACACAGTTCATGTGGGTTAAAAAAGTTGGCATAATGGAGACTCAGAGCTGGACAACAGGCTGGTTAGCTTGCTACTGGGATCTCCAAATAGTGTTTGGTCCTATCCTTGTCCCACGCCTCCTCCAAGGTTTCGCAATGTTGACCGGCGGTCAGCACCGTCACTGGGATCAGTGGATGCGTTGTTTGTTGTAGATAACTCTGCATTGAAGGGTGAAAAAATGAAATACCAGAGCTGGATACACGATAGTTTATGTAACATGCTACCTATACACCAAACTCGAATCTGTTTCCCGCAACCACGTGCCAGCCTGTCAGACACGACGAATAGGACGTAAGCTGGCACAACTTAATTAACTAATTAAGGATACCGAATTCTGAAAGATATTTTTCTCCACTAAGTTAGTCCCGCAAGATGTTTTTCTGTTAGCTGGGTTGAGTATTTCTCAAAGTTGTCATCAGTGCGCAGCAAATTAGCGGTGAGTCACAGCTTAGTGGTGGTTCACTGTGTAAGCCACTGCTTACTTACTGTGTGCTCACGGTGTCAACTAGTTCGATAAGGAAACGTTTTCAAGCAAATTGCCAAAATCAACAAACAGGTGGACATTCATTTGTACAACCTGGGCGACCAATATTCTCCACGATAGTCAAGGATGTCTCTGTTGCTCCTGCACCGATAAGAAGAGATATGCATGTGAAGCGGACAATAATGAACGAGAGGTTCAGCTGGATTCAGCTGAGTCTCCTGTCAAAACCAAAGTTGTGTGCAAATGAGAGTATTTGTCAAAATGTCTAACTTGGGTTTAAGTAAAACGTAAGTTTGACGGGAACTCGGGGACTGCGCCTACCTGGTGAGTCCCAAGAAGGGTGAAACCGTTCGTGGACTGTTGAAGAATTTTCAGCAGCCCCAGTAATACGTCCAGACTAAAGACGTGCTTTTTGCGCTCGCTAAACAGGTACAATGGTATGCACCATCATAGTGACGAGCCACCAATCAACAAGGATTTAGGACGAGGACCCGAGCCTCCATTTAATCCGTCAGTTAGTTTACCACTCAACCCTAAATATTGGTTGACCTAAACTTTGGTCCAAGCAAGTCTGGAAGTCTGCCTTTATGAGTCGCTTTTTCAGTTATTGTTCCTTCACTCTGAAGAAGTGATGGTTCGGGAGAGACTGATTTGACAAGTAACTTGCAGTGTTACCCGAAGAATATGAATTTCAGAATGATAAAACCGCATCCAAGGACATGTTTGTTAGGAGCTGTAAACAGATCTCTCCCGAAACAGACACATTCATCAGTTCTTAACTAACTAAAAAAACATTGAACCCAGGCTATGAGGCTACAGAATTGCTTATCAGGTGGCCGCTAATCGTTTAAGTCACTTGAAAACCGGGCAGCAGCTAATCAGCATCTGTTTACTGACAACTATCATTTATACCTTGCTATCCTCAGCGGTCAAGCTCGATCGCCTACCAGCCTGATCGTAATTCATAAAGTCACGACTAGTCAATGGTACGATGACCTACTATCTTTTTATTCAAGGTAGCATTCTTCGGCTTCCGGATACTGAAACGTAACTAATATGAACTCAGGTTGCCATAAATGAATAGACTAAGCAATCAGCCCACGTTGCCTAAAGATCAACTCACGTGGGCATAAGATATGGCATTCTGTTTCTCCCGTAGTGAGCATCTTCCACCAACGTAGACAAACAGCTCGGCTCCGGTGTCAATGAAATAAACATCATCTTCTGCGATCATCTTTTTCGGTGCGCCAGTGCCCGAAATCAACTGGAACCGAAGTTCTCCAGATTCGTCGCTCAATCTGGAATCAATTAACAGAATAAAAGAGGAAAAGGTATTATTTCTTGGTATTAATGTGATGTAACAGCATTCAACCATTCTGAAATAGATATCCTATCGGTTTTGTTGGAAGCTACTAAACATTTTTGGCCTATCTAACGAAATATTTTCGGAAAATTAAATGAGACATCACGAGAGAGGTGATATTATCTTGAAGGATGGTCAGGCTGGTGGATATAATGAACACTGATGAGTATGGATAAAAAAGAACGTAGCCCTTCTTTACGTTAGGCCAGATAGTACTCACACAAATATGAAAGAGAACCACTCACCCTATGTAGTCTTCTGTGAAATTATAGAATTGTCAATGATTTCGGGGATCAAGTGCCTACGAAAGGCAACACGTCTCAGGGGTAATCTAGCCCTACTCGTGGAGGATTTCACGTGTACATCAAGTGAATTAGCGTCATTAGAATAGCTTACATCGGGGCTGCCGGCTTTCATAGAGAAGTCGTTGCTCGAAAAGCCAGTCAACACGTGTGACTTAGTGATGTGAATCCCGTGATTGAAGGATGAGCGGCGCTATATCCTGTCTAAGTGCGAGTTATTCACACCACTGAACAGCCGCTCGCGGCCGAACGTTAACTGTTCAAACTACTAGCCTGAAGGTCGCGGCTTGGAGACTCTTCGGAGTTTCGTGAGATGTGTACTGCTTATGATTCTCAATAAAGCTGGAACAGCTGTACAGTGCTTCTCGGCTTTTCAGCATAGACTGGCTTCACTTACAATCTATACAAAAACGCCAGACACTGTGGTGTCAAAGCAACTTACCTATACATACATGTAGTCATCTCATAATCCGTTTTGTTCTTTTTCACTGGTACATCGGGAAGTATCCTCAGAAATTCATCCTGTAAAGCAAGAAGAATAAACCGTGACGTACTCGGTTTCACAACAACATAGCTGAAAATGATTCTCATTTTGCCCTTTGCTGAAAGATTTATTAATTAATGAGATGCTTTGGAATCTGAGAGAGGTTTGCCGCTGTGCTCGGGAAAGTATGATCAATTTGAGCAGAGTTCACGCACAATTTCTGGTAGTCCACGGGAATGGTTTGGACAGGCTTTTCGAGCAACCAAAATAATAGAGGACGATATCTTGTCTAAGTGCGGGTTGACCAGGCTGCTGATCAGCCGCTTGTAGTTCAGCGGTATAGTGTTCAAATGCCAATCGGAAGGCCATGGATTCGAATCCTGCTGGAAATTTGTGAAATGCTGCTGTATCCGACGTAGATGAGACGGCTAGATAATGTATATAAACTTCTCAGCGTACTCCACCTGGCAAAAAATTATAAGCAAGTCGTCAAACGCCGGTATGCAACTGGAAGTGGGCTGAGCTGTCAGGATATGAGACTGCTGACCAGCTTCAGATATCCACTCCAACCCAGGTTATTGAAAGATTTCAGATTGTGATAACCTGACAACATTATGAATTGAAGATCCAATTATTGTAAGACGCAAATGCAATACCGGGCAGAGTAAAAGATAATGATGAATATTCGTGACCAGCTCCACTGCTGAACTGAGCCAATATGCCTTGAGTCAACCTACCCAAACGCATCGTGTGGCTGACTGCAATTTGCTTTGTTAAGGCCCAGCGGACTAACGTTCGATTCGGATCTGAGCCTAAATACCCGACTAATCTGGCTTACCATTGGTACATCGGAACCAGAAGGACAACTATTTGTTATGAATAATGCATAAAGTAATTCCAGGCTCAGTGTCTGGATTGGGCGACCAGGGTTTCTTGATCACGGACCCAATCACACACTATTCAGGAGCAAAGACTGAATCCATAGACGTCTTGAAGCTGTTTGGGCAGCCCAGAGAACAAAGACTTAAGACCGCCACGCCCAGTGATACTGATGGATACACACTTTGTTTTAACTAGCACAAAACTAAAGCACAGAGTAGCGTAGTTTGTAGCGAGAGATTGAGGCATTTCGAACCTGCCTTCAACAGGCATCAAGGGCCGAGATTTTCAAATGTTTCCCAGGCTGTCACTGTGGCATTTCACGCCCAACCGGGTGATTACTCGAATAAGTAGCCCGATTCCACGTGTGCGTTAGTAGGTGTATGAATCACCAGAAGATTTTGTAATTGCCTTTTCATATTTGAATATATGCCGACCAGTAATTGGTGCTCAACGAAGTCCACAATACCAAAATTCTCCCAATAAAGTAGTTTAGGCCCTTCCAAATGTTTTTGGAAGTTAGGCGGCTCATCACTGAAGAAACAGGGTATGCTTCATCAACTGTCAATAGCCACAAATATGGAATAGTGTTCGATGATTTTGGAATTCTCCTACTCGCTTTGCGCTCCCTGACTTGCGTTTTACTTGGACCATAAGATACTGCCATACTAAAATTTATGTCTATGTACGGAAATTGAAATAACTACGAGTGCAAACCTTCAAGAAACACTAAAATCCAGTTTTTTGACGTAATGATGTATAACGTGCTGTGGGTGTTTTTCATGGTACAAATAACAATAAAGTCCTAAAGGATCATTGAAGCCTTGAAAAAACGTCTATAGAAATGAGGATTGAAGTTCTTATGACAAATTGCACCTAAATTAATAATTTATTCGGTGAAAGCCGTAGACAGAAGTGGCTTTGCGACAGTGAAATGGAAGAAGTTATCAATGCAGAGAAGACTTGTTTCTTGGTTTCTGAGATCTTTTTGACAGCACACTACCGGTTTCATCCTTCCCGGGACTCATCAAGTAGCCACATTCCCCCAGTCTTCATCAACCCTGTGTTTTCATTGGACCCAAGTTGTAGGCAATTATCTAACTGCTGGTATTTGCAAACTAATTTGTTTAAAACAAAACCACTTGGTTGGGGCCGAATTAGTGTGCTAATGAGTGTGTTTCACAAGGATAAACAGTCCCTTGAAAATTAGGCTGATGTCAACGGAATGTCCAGCTGCATTCCAGCCGAATCACTTATTTATATTATTCCTCAGCTGAAAAATGCTGCACAACGGAGGCCGTTTGTTTCAGCCTGAATGAATTTCAAGCTGCTGAAGCAGTCGCCCTGCTTTAACAATGCGCCCGGTTCATTGAAAGCATCAACGGAATCCAAAAGTTAGTCTTGATATGCAAATACATTCAAACGGGTGGTCAAGGCACTGAAAGAAGCAGAATCGTTGATGGGTTGTCCAAATATTTTCAATATACGTGGTCAGCCTTTATATCTTAATATGGCCTGAATTATTCCAGTGTACAGATATGCGGGAATCTAGTGATTCGTGCGGAAAAATGTGAAAGGCGTACGATGATTTTCTTTTTTTAATTAGGACACGGACTGCAAATTTTTTAGGTATTAGTCAGTACAATTTTTTTTTGCCTAAAACGGATGAAAAATGACCGTGACATATGCACCATGGCGTTTGTCCATACGTCTTGTTCTCATCCTCTTGGTCTGAAATTGGGACGTACAAGTCTGCAGAGGGTCACAAGCGAAAGTAATCACAGACTATTTGAAGTTTCCACGCAGAACGCAGGTAAAAAATAAACTAAGAATTTCAGGAAAATGCCAAACGAATCACTTCGAAAGGAGTGCCTTGGTGGCAGAAGTTGATTCAGCAGACTCTGTAAACAGTAAGCTCTGAATGGATGGTCATTAAAAAACTGATACAAGAAACTGAATGTTGTAGATGATTTAGGGCAGAGGGCTTGCTGTGAATTCAAATGTGCGGTTACTATGTTTCTGGAGCAACAATCGGAAGGGTTGATGACGAGTGACCTTTTCTGAAAAATGTTTAGTGTACTTTGGAAAAAGCTTCTCAGTGGAAGAAAACAGTACAGTGTGAACATTCGTTTTCCAATCTAGGCGGAATTGGAGCGTGATGGGTCTATGAAAACATGACGATTCCTATTTGCTGAAACTACTTCATCTGGGCGACTCCATGATTTCGACGCCATCGACTACGGAGTGGAGGTCTTTGTAGAAGGACAGGCAGTAAATGAGTCTATCTACGCTTGTGCAAGGATGTCAGATAACTGCCTAATTCTGATAGCGGGTAACTTGGATTGATGGATATGCTGAACACATGCTCAGGATAATTTCATCACTGTGGCATTTTTGTTGAGGTGCACCGCGCAATGCATCCTATGTTCTCACGATCGAACTATGCAGTTTGATTTGCAACTTAACGGTGTGTTAAAGAATGAGTCACGTGATTCACAGCTGAATTTATGTTTATGACATGTCAAGAAAATGTACGGTTCTATGTCGAAACACACCAAGAACTCACCAAGTGTTGTCAACTGGATTCCAACTTTGATGACACTGCGATTTTTGAACCAATACCGAGCCCCAGGATATCTAGAAATGTTTTTGGTAACTAACCTGCTGATACTTATTAAAATCCGATGCAGGCAACCGACGGAAGTCCCCAAAGCATTGTTAGTTTCGTTCGCCAGAAATAAATATTTATTTAAATGCAAAATCCCCATTGAATCCCATGACCTACTTGTCTCTTTTCATGACTAGAAATGATCAGTTGACAGTTAACCATTTCCGAGATGGCTGCAAGGATGCTACTATAGAATGATATAAGACAGATATAGGATAAAAAAACTACAAACACGCTGCAAAAAGCACTATCGAAACCAACGCGGAAACACAACGCAATGGAGAGGACAAATGTAATTTACAAAATTCAACGCAAAAACTGTGGCAAACACTACTTCGGACAGACAGGGAGGAAGCTGTCGACCAGTGTCAATGAACACAAGCTTGCTACTAGAGTACACGATCAACTCCCGATCAGCTCTGTACATGAAGACGGGAAGCACATTGTAACAACATCGGCTTACTGGGACAAGCAAGAAAAAGAATGAACGTGAATTCATGGAGGCGTGGTAATCCACTGATCGACCAATAAACAGACGCATTGAGATTGACCCTATCTGTCAACCTCTGAGGATGAAGGAAATCCAGAACCATCAAACCCTGAGCCGAACAAGGAATCAAAAAAGCAACCAATAGAAACTAGAACAAGGAGGCATCCAGACTGAGAGGATAAACTGATTGGATGGGAGTTCGCATCTCTCATCAACCACCACCAAATCTGAGAACCATACGGGCCATAAATAATGCGAGCACCACAGTGAGACTTGCAGGCAGATGAGCAGCCACCCGATAAATGTTTGTAGAACTTTCAACACATCTGTGAGCTACGTTTTGTTTTACAGCTGAATCCGACCGATATTCCTTCAGTATGCGCCTTCCTGCAAATTGTGGTGGTGCCTCGTGTAAAATGAATATAATAATGTCTCAAGATAGACCTCTTCAGAGGAACATAGCTTTCCTGGTTGATCTACAACAGCCACGGTCACCAGTGACGACCTCACGTAAGCAGTCAACTTCCCAAAAGTATTTGAATACCTTTTGGTAGCTTACTGATGATTATTCTTGGAGAGTGTTTGTTCACTCTTGGTGTTTTTAATTTTCTCCTTGCTAAGTGCAGTTAAACTTGGTGGAAATTAGGACACAAACTTGCATTTAGTACTTACACGTACTATTAAATTAATTATCGTTATTTTAAGGTTTAATATTTCAGAAAACAAAAGTTTGATTTATAGGTTTTTCACGCTTATGGCGCTTCTTCTATTTCTGTAAAATTAGGGGAGATGGAAATAGTTCACTGGAAAGACGTTTCGCCTAAGTGGGGTCCATTTTAGGGGGCTGGAAACTGTGTTATATTTATTTAGCCAAATAATTTGTGAAATAACCTGCTCACGTCCAACTTATGCCAAACACAATTTAGGCTGAAAATTGCGAAAATTTTTAAATTTCGAAATGTCGAATATCTGCTCAGTCTGCGCAGTTATTACTTAACTTTGTGTGAGAAACATGAACAAGTTGTTCAGCTTACATTGTCCTCAGTCGAAGCCTCGTCCAACACGTAGGTCTTGCATCTTCCAAGTCGTTCGCTTTCCAACACTTGAAGGAACTGAGCTGCCTGAAACAGATAATTTTAAATCAAATATAGAATATAAGTTATTGATAGAAGATTCATCTTCTAAGGGTTTCATCACTCGTAGATTTAATTCCAAGTAAGTGCAATACCTTAAGACTTGATAGAATAGCGTTGTCGTGGGTAGCAACGGCTTACTATTGGGTGCAGTCTGTAAAACCTAAAAGATTGGAAACGTGGTCGCCTTTACGAGAAAGCATATTTGTAGTCCTTCACCGGACTAAGGGAGACAAATGATGTTTTTCTCAGATGCACATGATATTATGTTTAGGATTTTTCTTCCAAAGCACTTATAACTACTTACGTCGTTCTATTTCCTTCGAAGAGACAGTCTGGCGCTGTCAATCAGCTGAGAATTAATGTGGGACACACTCTCTAGCATAGGTTGAAACCTAGCCTTCTTCCATTCCTGGCTGAGAAAAGGAGCACTATGAACCATATATTGACTCCCCCAGGAACACATAAAAACGACTAGCAGTAGTTCGACATTAGTGATTCCAAATAGACATGACAAAACACTTCTTCGGGCTGGAGGAGGGGTGAGGTTAATTATCTAACTCACACAATATCGTTCTTCTTTGTTGCTATGCTTCCCGTTCCACTGGTAGGCGGTGGAACCTAAATCCGAAATAAACACATCACCCGAATTGAGGGAACTGGCGGACAAAGGAACTTCCTTCATGACGACCAGTTTCTCTTTTTCTTGCAGACAGAAGTGAAGAAGGCGAGGCTGGTATTCATTTGGTGTGACATGACGGAAGCCGCTCTCAAATCCGCCATTCAGGATACTGCAGAGAA
>SJOL01006655.1:465157-529716 GCA_004794785.1 Opisthorchis felineus
TTTCTAGTGTGCATACGCCTACCCTAAAAACAGTTTTAAACTTGGCTCATCCCTAGTTGCTGAGACGACCACTTTACTCAGACTATTGCCAATTGTATTCAGCTGGGAACAGAAAGTGCCAGGCGTTAGAAAAACACGCTGACGACAAGCCATTCATTCCACTTAGGACGCAAATACACAGTATGTCCACTCTATGGATGAATCAGTAGAGCATCTTGAATAATCACTCGTTTTTAGCGTTCTTTCAGCGAATTGTCGATGGGATTAGTGTCTACTCTAACCGACATCGTATCGTCGTATTGCAGCTGTCAGAATTTGGTAGAATTTCTGCACCGCTCTTTTGAGTTCATTTGTTTATGGGTGCCGCAAACCTCATGCTAAACAAAATGATTCACTAGAAACAAGTGGGAGCCTTAATCCCTGTTCTTTTTTTAAATATGCACTACTCAGTTTTGTTCAGCGGTGCACAGCAAAACAGCTGGTTGAAAAATTTAGGTAGAAGCAGCATCCTCCGAGGAATACACGCATAAAATTGCGGACACTTCCAGGGATGAATTTTTAAAAAGAAAGAGGCCATGAACTCTGCTGGTTTTAACGCGCTCAACCTCATATTGGAAATGTTCAACTTTAATCATTTTTTTGTTGCCTCACGCTACTGAAGACGCTCGGTGACCCCGTTCGAGTCTGTTTAAGTACATGCTGATTGGTTACCTGTTTTTATATCGTTTTAAAAAACAGGCTTGTCGGAATCGCCACATAATTCCTAATTCTCGCTGCATAAGCGATATCTAAATTTGATATCAGTTTTCTGTAAAAGCCGCCAATAGTCTGCCCGACTAACCAGAAATAACCCAAATATAAGTCCAAGCATCGGTTTCCGTCTTAGATTTAATCAGTTCCGTGATAATGACGCAGGCTCTTCCGACTCCATAAATGGCAGCCTAGCATGCCTTACCGCAGTTGAGCAGAAATGCTCATCTAAAATCTACCTTGTTATGAATGGTTGCTTGCTTGTATTCTGTCTTCGGAAGTTCCCTCCTGTTGTCCCCTCATCAGAACAAACTCTAGTTAGGCGCCGCGTGTCCCAGTTGATACGGTGTGTAATTCACTAATTAATAACGAATAGGAATCAGTAGCGAAACAAGACGGGCTCACGACCAGAGGCCTCCCAAGGCAAATAGCTCAGAGGAAGAATAAATCCACGAGGTAAGTGACACTTACACCTGAGAAGTAGTCCATCGAAGAGCCGTGCCTCACATGACGACGTGATGTAGATTCCGTGATTGAAGGGTGAGTCACGCCATTGAATCTAGTTTGACCTCATGATAATTCCTCTCCGCCCATGCACTTTTGATCCCCACTTGTTTTGCTTATCTGTACTCGCCACTCACCTTGACGCAAAGACTGTCCCATCCGACACTTGTGTATTGGCATGTGTGAATGTGTGTGAATGTGCACAGCCGACCTACTTACCCATGCGCGTTCGTATTCCGTTTGCTGAGCCTGCCTTGACTTGTTTTCACATGAGTTCCGTGTGATCACACCGCCAATCAGAATCACGAGACCGTCGTCGCAAGGGACGACCGCAACCCACACTACTGAGCCAACGTTCCGCATTCCATTGTTTGGTGTGCGGACCTTGGCACTGGATTGTGCTGGTCAGTGAAATACTCGTGCAATTGTTGACGCTACGACTGTGGACAACTGAGGTTTGTTGTGTAAATTTGCTCATCCTTGTGTAAATAGTACCGTAGAATTTCGAACCCACTTCTTCCTTTTGATATTCGGGATTGTCGAACCTACGCGTCACTCACTTCCCTATCGGGAACATCAACAGACGTAATATCCAAGTGCGAGTCAGTCACACTGCTGATCGGCCGCTTGTTGCTGACTGGTTAAATGTTCAGCCTACTAGTCATGTGGTTGCGGATTCACAACTCTGTGGAGCTTCCTGAGACGAGCACTACTGGTGATTCTCCATATGAATGAAACAGCTTTACATTGACTCTCGGCCCTTCAGTATAGACTGGTTTCTTTTGGAGGACGAAATTTGTAGTGAAAATTTCACCGTCCTCACTGCAATGGATTTGGGTTTGGTACGCTTCGAGCTCCAAAACCTTTGCCCGGTTTCTGCGGTTTTCTTGATCATACTTAAATGGAACAATCTTCTGGCCGATACCTCGGGATGAGGCACCAGATACGTAGAGCATGTCGCAAACAGTGCAAGACAGTGGAAGATGGACGCCGTCAAGGGCTATAAACACCAGGTATCACGACGACCGAAAATAAAACAAGTCGGCTGGGTACACCTCTTGAGCCAGGCAAGTCTAAAAATGGTCGAGAATTTCTCTAAATTAGGAACATACAAGGATGTGGGAGTCTCATTCGCCTACAAGAGTGAACATGAAGCACCAAGTCTAGTTAGTTGAAGCTTATCCCCTAGGGGATGAAGTTATCGTTTGTTGTTTATAAACTGCCCGATCTGGACTGATCAGATTCTGGTTGCACGGTATGGAAAAGAAGGGAATCACTGTGGCGGAATTCACAATAGGGACGTGTTAATGGTTTTGGTTACGGATCACTTGCGTAAGCCAGATGGAAAGATCTGCGTAGATTTCCACATCAGGTCAAAAGGAGGAAAAACGATAATTTAGCATGTACTTGCTTCAATCATTGTGTTTCTTCCAGCTACTAAATTGTCATACTATCCTGTTCATAGGTATGGGTACAAATTAAACACAAGTGTGTGTTGCCTGGCGCCAAGGCCTGTGTGCAGCAGAAACAGACTGTTCAACGGCAAGGATGGAGCCAAGGAATGTACTGAGCTGCATGTTCTAGGATAAAGAGTTAAGAGAAAGACTTGCAAACTAAGTAAAACTTCAAATATGTTATTTTATACTGTAGCGAGTTGTAGCGAGTTTCTCCTCAAATTTTTCTATTAAGTTAGCAATATTGTAAAGACAGTGTTAAGGTTGAAAGACAATAGTTGCTAATATTTGTTTAGTGTTCTCGCAGAATCACATGAATGAATTTAGTCACATAATTGGAGCTAAGATTCCTTAACTCGAGGCGTTCTTTCTGTGTATGCTTGTGAAAATGTTACCCCAGCTTGAGAGTTCAAGCTATCAAACCTTTCTTCGGAAAACCTAATTGAACCCTTTGACCTCCTAAAACGTCCGTTTCTTCGGATGTCTAAATGTCATCCCCATTTTGCACTCCAGACTTGAATCGTGGAGAACAACATATTCAAAGTTCTCAACCCTAAATTTACACTAAAAATCTGCCTATCCTGCATCACCGTGGTTTATGAAAAGCCTTCTGCCCTTTATGCAAATCTCACTGTTAACGCTTGTTAGATGTAAACAGCATATAATGTGAGAAGACTACAATTCATACAGTCTACTGGTGTTTGTTTTCGTGTTAACCACATTTTCTGCATCCTTTGTGACCACTGACAAGTGCGAGTTTCTAGTCTGAATTTACCATCCGAAATTGTGATGATTGGTGAATATAAATATTGTCCAGATTTTGTGTGTACTCGCATTGACCGGTTGCATTTTAATGTATTCTTTGTTTTTTGAAATTACCTTTCCAGTCGTTAAAAACGAAGAACAATGGTTTGGTTTCACTCATCGCTTTGTGGTGATTTTTTAATAGCGCGCAACATAGTCTTAATTGTTTGGGATTTCGGCCATCTATTATTTTCCGCGGGGAATTTTTATTACTCGTTCCAGTGGTAGCAACTTGATGGATTCAGCAGTGATCGTGAATTCAGTGTCACAGTCTTAAATGAATTACAGGAAAGCCTAAATTTTTTGTAAAGCAGTTTGTCTAAAGGGCCTTGTGAAGCTGAGACGTATCTATGATGAATTATGGATGGATTCTTCTTATGTTAGTGGGTGAAAGGAAGCAATTTCGTACGACTTCTAATGAGGACAATTTCTATAGACAAATTTCTGAAGACAACCTTTCGGCTGTCGACCATGAAGATCATTGGACGAAAACATGTTTACTCCTACTGTATTCCCCATGGACTTTCTGTTTCGGCCAGTCTTGGCTTAATCGACTAATAGTTGACCAATAACTTCTGGTTCATTCGAAAAATTACCGTGCCTCTGTAGTTTACTTGAACTGATTTTTTAAAATGGCCTCCGGGACAGCGAGCTTAGACTAAATTTTTGGCGGAATTCTGGGTCTCTACCTGGCAATGGGTCTTTGGGATTAGATTCGCTTGATGAATATGTATCAAAGGAGTTCTCGTTCTCTAGTAACACGAAATCAAGCATGAACCTCATTGTATGTCGCCTGAGCATGTGATTTGCAATGTTAGGCCTAGGCTATTATCTTCTAACACCAATTTCCTAGGGTGTGTTCGTCAATCTACATGTTGTTCTATTGAATTAGCCTCTTAGTTGAATGCAAGCAGCCGTCTAGAACCACCAAACATCAGCTGGTTTATGTTGGAGACAATTGTCTCGTTTGTGTTGGGATGCCACACAGCATCTTCAAAAGCATCTTCAAAGCATCAAAAGCATCTTCAAAATGTGTCTACCCGATTCGTGTACTGTCCGTCCAGTGGACGTTTCACTCTATTGGCTAGTCGCTGCAAGGGGTTCAAAAACCACAAGCTACTCGATTTCTTTTCAGTAGTCAAGGTTTAGGAGACTGCGAAACTTGAAGCTGGGTCCGTACAGCTGTGCTCCGATCTGCAAGTTACGCCTGTGTTGCATAGTGATTCGTCGAAATGTAACTGTGAAGCATGCACGTGGTTGATAATGAAGAAAAGTTTGCCGTCACAAGTCTAAGTTCACTGCAATCGACAATTTTTTTCGACAGCGTTTCATTACCAATCAAGCTTCTTTATCAGTCGGGGGTGGTTTGGTGTTGGCAGATTACGAAAGTGGGTCTGTGAAAAATCTGCTTAGTTAAATTGACTTTAAATCCGGAGTTCGATTCAGTATTCCAAGAATAACTAATCGTTATGTACATTGATTCTTTTGCAGGAATGACTTCTTAAGAGGGAACTTCCCAAGTGAGTAAACAAGTCCATCCTGTCTCGCCTTGTCGTTGGTTCTTCCTGACTAGAAGAACCGATCAAAACTTGGCTGGTGTGAAAAGCCAATACCAATCGAACGGGCTAGGATTCTCCGTAGACGTCTGAGTACACCGTAGCCGTATTTTCATCTGACCAGTTGGCCTTGACAACAATTTGAAGAATGGGATATATTCGTCCGAACAACGATTGGGGAGTAAAATGTTTTTCTGTATCTCACCGCGTATCTTATCCCGCACCGTTGGATGCGTTGTTTAACTTTTAACCTCGTTGAAGGGCATTAGTTCGGATTATTTTCTGTAAGGCAACACACATGCACAAAAGCTTTAACAGGTTGATAATTTCAGACCTTATGAAGTCTGCCCGTCCAACCTTCGGAAGACGAAGATATGATAACGGAAACAGACTATTGACTGAACCTACTAATTTGGTGTCCAAAGATGAATTTCTCACTGCTGTTATCAGTTAACCAGTTAATCTAAGGTAGGTACCCGAAAATGTATATTGCCTATCATTCTCAAAAACAGGAACTTTTCCAACTCAGACATACGCCAGTTTGGCCATCCAAATCTTTTAGAAACAACAAAGGAAGCATTATTTTATTTAGACCGCTTTAGATATAACGTGCTTTGTGACTTTTTCGGAATTACTCGGCGTTCTGCTGCATAACAAACCTTTGGACAAAAACACCCCTGTTAAGTCGTGGGCTGTTTAAGGTATACTACATAAGGTCAGGCTGATTTTCATTCAGATAATCTAGAAACTTATTGGTGATACTTAAGTCGGTGTTATCGTTTTTTGCTCTAGTCACATGCGAAGCCCGACAATGAATACCACGAAATTGCGGCTGCATCCAATATTCCATTGCGATTTACACCGATGGCTGTTTGGTTTCGATTTTTCTGCGTAGTTCTGTATTGTTTTTTTGCATTGTGTGCTGCATTCGAATCGATCCAGATGTGGTATTTTACATGTGGGAACACAAACATTAAGCTTACCAATGAAATTCAGTGACGAACTGATATAGATGCACCAGGCTTGTTCGTTCGATCAATATCCTTTTTGGCAATCTGCAAAATGTGTGAACAGAATCTCCGTGTAGCGAAACAAAATCTATCAATCGTAATTAGTGGTCGACGATTCATCGTTTGGTTATTGCGCTCAAGTACCTCCCACTAAAGTACGCTGATTACTCCTTACGGGAAGAAGTATAACTTGGTCAAATTACAGAGCTGCCGACAAAAAAATATTTTATCCCGATTTTCGGTAAACACCAGTGGTTATCTTTTTCATCTTATAAGCAGGTATGGAATAAGCCTAACAAGATCGGTTCGCCTCTAGGTCTACTTCTGTGGTGTTTGCATTTTCAAAGTACAGACATTATCAACAAGAATAGAACGCATTCAGTCTCCGCTGGCCGTTTGTCTACACGTTGAGGGAAAAAAAGGAATGGCGACTTGTGTACATTTAATACGGCCAAAACAAGTACTCTGCCGCACCAAACGTGTAACGCATTTTCAAGTCAGTGAGTGGATGGAAAGGGCAGTATGCCATTGCCATGTTACGTAATTCACTCACGACCGCCCAGTGTTTTTCATATCCTCTTATCATCGGGTCCTCATAGTTAAACAGAGTCCGCCCAAGCCCCGGAGGTTATTGAATACATAAGTGCATATGTATGATTCCGAAGGTATATTAATCATTATGTTACGGATGTGCAGTGAAATTATTATGACCAAAACAATTATGGGGATTTCTGAATACAGTATCTTCCGACATGTAATGTGCTGGATAGGAATTGTTTTAAACGACCAGTTTCAGGGGCATGCTTGTCATATTTCGATGCTAATTAGTTGATGGGTAAGATGAGATGAGCGAGTTTAGTCATTTAATGATCTGTGGTTTATCATTATCAAAACATGAACCAGGCAGAGTATTTACTTACAGTGACATAAGATTGAGCGACAAACGCATGACGACCGAAACAAAAAGATCGAAAAGGAAATTTAGCGCATAGCTCACTAACCAATCGTGGCACCTTTTGAAATGACGATCAGAAGTTGCATGCCTGTGGAAGTACACAGATGACTGTTGGTAGCTGCCATAATTTGGACAGAATACCTACAAGTTAATACTTCAAATCCCAATATGAGGCTTGGACTAGTCCGCCAGCCGTATCAGTCTCTCCTGAATCAAAACGTAAAAAATGTAAACTTTTTTAACGAATACTCTCATTTGCACACAAATTTGGTTTTGGCGGTAAATCAAAAGAATCCAACTTAATCTCTTAGTTATGACGGTCCGCTTCAAGCATTCGATGGTGCGACATTCAAGAGATCGCAATACATTGTATGGACGTAACACGTTTGCTGAAAATTTTTTGAGAGCTCGCGACCAGTTTCGCACTTCTTGGGACTCATTGGGTAGGTGCAATATAGACAGTGTATTGTGATATCTCGAATAGTGTACCAATATGAGGCGGCCTGGTGCAGCACACTCAGTTGCTTAAAAACATCATAAACGAGAGATTTAGCTGGATTCATTTGAATCTCTCGTCAAAATCAAATTCGTGTGCAAATGAGAGTAACTGTCGACATCTCTCCAACTTGGGTTCAAGCAGAGGGTCCGCGCCCACCTGATGAGCTCCAAGAAGGGCGAAACCGGTTCTTGGCTGTCGGAGGTTTGCAATAACCTTATGAGTAGTGTGTTACGTTTAGACAACGATGTGAAAGAATGTTTTCGTGAATTAACCGACCTGCATCAGGGAATTAAGTGGGATGGGCAGTCAGAATAATCACATCACATTGGAAAAAGTGATATCAGTGACACTGACCAGGAAGATTTATTTGGCCTTGTGCAGAACTAATATGATCTTAGAAAATAAAAAGTGTAGTTTTACTGACTAAACTCATCAGTGTGACCCCACGATGGTTTAAAGATAATTTCATGGTATGTTGTGGAATATGAGTAGCCACGGTGCACTGCTTGGTTATTGGTCTGATTGACGATCCTGGCATTTGCATTGAGAAAGTTTTGTCACCAATCAAGTTGACATCGTCAGTGCATACAGTACTATTTGAACCACCAACTAAAGTCACTGAACTTGAATTCCCGCACGAAGATGGCCAAATCAACCAAATATTTCCCAACTCTTAGGGTTTACAGTATTTCTGATTGCATTTTGTCACGCATTTTGTTACTATTATCTCATACTTTACTGTGCTTATTGGTTCATATTCAAATTCAGCCAGATGACCAAACTACCGGTTCCTAATCGATGGTGAGCACTGACCACCATTACTTGGGTTCGCAGATATCTAGAACATCCACGTCAGATACACTGGAAAGTTTTGCCCAATCTCAACGGAAAAAAATCGACACAAAACGCAAATAGGCTCTCTTTAATTCACTCCACAAAGCATATGGTACGTTCTCTGTGGACATCCTCCCACGGAAAATACTCTCTTTAAGAAAACATTGTGAGATCTCCCTGAAGTATTTTCTAGAAGAGGGGTATTACACTTTTTACGGATTTCCTAAAGATCAATTCATTACCATTTAGAAAGTGATGTATTATTATACTGGTTAATATATATATATATATATATATATATATATATATATATATATATATCAAATATTGTGCCAACTGAAACATGAGGTGTCCTTCATGTAACACATTCAAATGAAAGCTACATTAAACAAGAGGTTCAAGTGAGGTTCATCTCGGTCTCCTGTTAGAGCTAAATTAGATTACAAATAAATTTGGCACAGTTTAGTTCGGGTAGAGCATACGGTTAACAGAAACCCGAGGGTTGATATCAGCTGTCGAAGAAATCTCAATAAACTTATAGTTAGTGTTCCTTCAAGAAACTATCCACCTTCGTTTCGCTTCCGTTGTTGAAGAAAAACAAATGGTAAAGTTGCGTGCACATGTTTAGTCCGACACAGCTTCACGCATTGTGTGTGTACATGGTACGAATGACCTGGTCATCAGTAAACACAGAAGCTCGTGCTGAATCATCATGATATGGGTGGATGGAAAAAGCAACTTCGGTTTGACATCGCAATCAATAATCTGGTTGCTCTCTGAAGCTCAGTGCATCTAGGTAAACCTCCAGATTTGACAATCATCATACACTCCAAGTACACGCTCGCAATATTTCAAACCAACAACCCTAAGGTATCACACACGACAGTATCTGCAGTTAGATAAATGGGGCAAAACGACTCTAAACAATGCTTCACTTACAACATGGGTGCACCAGATTTGGCTCATGCCACGCAAAGTATTGGTAGTGGCGCTAAAATAACGTTTTAACGAAATCGTCACTATCATCATCGATGATGGCAGAAATACCAAGATTTGCACTGGTAGTTCATCGCCGTACCACCTTGAAAACTTCTAGCTAACTCCGGTTAGAAGCATCAGCATGATTCTCGTCTAGTGCGAATATCCACGGTTGTCTAAAGCACTTGGTCGAACGTTCGGAACGGAAGCTTATTAACATAATCAAACATGACGTCTGTTGGTGATCTAAATTTTGCCATGGCAAACCTCTTGAACTAGTCCGCTCACTGAGGTTTGATTAACGATGCTGTATATGTGCGGTGATGACCGGAGAGCCGGCAAAAATGACAATGACCACAAAAGGTTCAACAGCTACCTGGTCTAGGAGAACAGAGAAAATTTGAGCGTTGTAATCGGTTCTAATCCATAAACACCTTTAAGTAAGGATATATGATTTGAACATCTCGTTTTACACTGACCTGTTTCGACATTGGCTTCAGTCCCCCATTCCTAAACCGAGTGTCTTCTGTTGGACAGGACCTGCGTCGAACGACCGATTGATAGCTTCTGTACTTGTGGGAATTCCATGGGAGGAACTTTGTCAGCGGAAGGGGCTTCAAATGGTCTGTTGTGGGGATGGTCCCTTCTGGAGAATCTAGTCTTACAGACTTAGGTCTTCGAAGCTTTGAGACAAGGTGTCCAAATTTTAGTGCTTAGAAATGTTAGTTTACGCATTCTTATGCTCATCACTAATCTATGTCTCCAAGAGCTCGATCTTCTGCATATAATAAGCTAGCATCATCATCAATGGGAGGATTTGTTCTGTGCGCATATACAACATCCCTAGAAGCCATGGTCCGGTTCCTCTAGTTTGCAAACGGTACTCGTCCAAGTTTCCTTATGTGGAAGCTGTTTGTGGCAATATGTATAAGTTTCTGTTAGCTCGAGTGCATGACCTCTTAGAGGCCACAGAAAGGACAGATAGGTCCGGATAAAATCAGGGTGGAGCCCACATGCAACCCAAAGATGAAGCAGTAGGTCAGAACCAAGAGAATAACGAAAGAAAATTACGTCAAAAAATGCATCATAGGAACCTGTCACCTGAATCCCTCGCCTATGGTATGAGCCCCAAGGGGGACGAGACCGGTAGCAGGCTGTCGAAGAGTTCTCAGGGAACATATGAAAATAAACTGCGGTATCTCGAATATCGTACCAACTAAAACATGAGGCGGCCTTTGTGCAGCACATTCAGTTGAAGAATATCACAGACGAGGGACTCAGATGAGTCTCCCGTGAAAACCAAACTGGTATGCAAATAGGTGTGTTTGTCGAAGTTCACGCCATTTGGGTTCAAGTAGAACATAAGGTTGACGGAAATTCGGGGATTGCACCTACATGATTAGCCCTAAGAAGGGCGAAGCCGGTCGTGGGTTTTCGAAGAGATTTCAGCACCCCTGTGAAAAGATTCCTTTAATAAAAATATTTGTTTGATCAACCAGTCAAACACCAAGAAGATCGGCTAAAAATCAATAAAAAAGCGGCCGAAATTGATCAACTGCAGTAAAGGAAAAGAAGTACTGAACTGGAGGTACCCAACAAGTTGCAAGACAAGACAAGACCACAACACAAACCAAAAACTCGAATGATCAATCGAACTGCAAACTAGCGGACCTCCAAACAACCAGTCAGGTTCCAGTTATCGACTACTCTTTGGGAACCGTTTAAATGTAACACATTTGGAGGATTTACTCATCCAACTGCGCAGTGATGATATCTCCTCATATGGTGACTAAACATTTGTAATCCAGCGTACGGATCTACTTCCACTTGATCAACAGCAAAGAAATCTGTTTATGTATTGAACATTACCCCGGTGTACGATAAACTGTGTAGTGCAGCAAATAAGGTTACACACAGCTCGCTCCCAATTACCTGCTCAGATCTGCCGTGACCAATATTCATGCTAGCCAACGGTTGAACTGAAGGGAAAAATGCTGGGATAGAGTAAAAATCTGCACAATATCGAATAGGCTCGATTCACTTTAAAATTAAAGAGTATTGTCAGACCTAAGCTCAGTCCCAAACTGTTCGTGAAGAACATATTCTTCACTATGACGCACATTGCACAACTAAGGCTAAAATCACGAGCTTCTGATTTAACCAAGTTTGAAAGTTGAATCACCAACTCTCGAAGGCTCTCAAATGCAAATTGTAGTTGAAAATGTAGTCAAAAAAGGTTTGCTTCTTTGGTTACAGAGAAGAATCAACCTGCATTACTGGAGAGCATTAGGAGTTCCTTTGAACAGACTGTATTGACTGACATTGGCCCACTTGATACTAGGCTACACAGAGGGTTACCTCAGCACCGAATCGTACTGTTACATGACGAACGTATAGTACTATCATCGTAAGCTGAATACCGTTCAGGCTTTTTTTCAACCTGCAAAAACCAGTGGACGAAATAATGGGGACAAAATTATGGTTCACCAATTCCATATAAATCCATCCAGCTTTATTAGTTACTATGGCCGTCACTCAGCATATGCTTGTATGGGATTGGCCAGTTGTTATTGAATTAAACTCACTCACTGTACATCAGGCAAGATGCAGGAAAACTACGAACTCCCCAATAAGCTATACTGGCCAGGCATCTGATATTTGCAAACCAGCCACAACTCATCAGCATACTTATGGTCAGAATATCGGTGGTGTGAAATTTGCTGTTCTGATATTATTTCCGTATACGTTCATTGAGCACCCCAAAGTGTGAAGCCTGCCTTGCGCACATATCCTCGTCCTCCAATTTAGTCCGGATATATTTGGTAGGTTCAGAATCTGGCCTATCATTTGGTCTGGTCTATACTGAGGTTAGTTAGATAGAGCATATGAACGCATCACTCTAAACAACAGGTTGGTGGAATCGACTCCATTGTGCGGTTAAACATCACTCGAGTAGCCAGTCAGTATTGTACCCAGTGATGTGGTTCCCGTAGTTCCCGCTGTGTCCTGTTCAAATGAGAGCTAAACACACGGCTGAGCAGCGTTCGTGGTCAAACGATCAAGTTTTGAACCGCTGGCCGGAAGGTTGTAGGTTCGAAACTGTCCGAATTTCGTGAGAAGCGCTCTGCTGATGATTACCAACAGGGATGAAACAGCTATGCAACTATGCTTCTCGGCTCTTTAGCATAGAGTGGCTTCGCATACGTGGCGTAACCTCATTTGAAAAAATATTTCTCCCAGTTTAACTCAGCTGTGCTGTCCAACCTTGTGCTGTGTTCCAACCTTGATCCCGATTCTTGCGTCCACTGTCCACTCAACAGTCCAACGTACCCTCTAGGGGAAATAATAAATTCCCCAAACAGTTCATATGACAGGACCGAGCATCAGTCCATTGTCCTGGTCACAAAAATCAGACCAATAAGATTATATACGTTTCTCAGCGCTACTACAAGAATGTGGCACAAGCAACGGCTTTGGATATGCTTGGACTAATGCAAGAACGGTGGAGAGATTGATTTGGTGAGAGTGGATCTTCGAAATCTACGTTCAATCGAAGGAAGAATTTAGTCTTCGTCAAAATAGTCCGGCAAACACAGATGCTCCAAAGCAGTCCGAAAGTAGTGCCAAGCTCCGGAAACATGTAGGAAGAACAAAAAGACTAACGGTTAACCGGATGATGTGAAAAGCTCCAGTTGTTGATGGGTAACCGTTGCACACTGAAAGAAATCCATACAACAAATCTTCAGTAACCTCAGCCGTCAGAAGAAAAACAAACCAGCGAGAAACCTGATAATTCGGAGAAACTTCTGGCATCTTGGTAACCACTTTTCACCACCACCTACTGGACCAGAAGATTTTGATTTGAGCTGTATTGTTCAGCTGCTTCACTGTACAGCGGGGACCTGATCGACTGGCTAGTAACCAGGGAGCTGCTGTTGGCCATATACCAGCTGCATTATCGGAGGGCAACGAGATCGCACCGCATGCTTCTAGAAGTTTTCAAACTGGGAAAGAAAGTTCCCATATACAGTGCGCAACTGTGGATAAGGAAGAAGTGTAGCGGGATATCAACGATACAACAGTAGTTTAGGAGGATGCAGGATTTACAAAATTCACATTCACACCACTATTGAATAAACAGTTGCCTTCGTGTCCTAGTGCGTTTTTTATGGTGAGCCCATACCAAAGCGGGGAAGCACAGAACTCGAGGTTTGCTGATATCAAAGCTCATCAGCAATGTATACCGTTGTTTGTGCCATGATTTGAACCCCGGATATCTAACATGAGAGGCGAGCGTGCTATAAGTGCTCACACTGAGTAACCCGAACGTCCAAGTATGAACACGCGAACGTACTCAAGCTTGAGCGATGTGACTGGTTTGCCCGACGCAGAATACGATCCGGTAACGGTCCTCGTTGTGTCGATCGATTGGCCCGCTCACCATGACTTCTCAACCAGGTAGCGTCACAGATGCTTTTCAATTAGTTAGTTAGTTGGTTAGGTTTAGGTTGCGTGGTAATTCGCTCGCCTATCATGGGAGTTTAAACCGTGGCACATACAGGGTTACGTACTGCTGATGAGCTCTAATAAGAGCAAAATTTGAGTTCAGTTCTTCCGAGCTTTGGTTTGGATTCACCAGAATAAGTGCGCCAGGACAGGAGGAGGAGCGTTCAAATAAGAGTGATTTGGATGACAACGAAACAGAGAGACTTGCTGTTTGAGGGGAAGGAAAGTCGACGGCCGGAACCAGGTGTATTTCCTTCTCCCAAACAAAAGACAAAAACAGAGGTTTTAACCATGAAACCTATTTAGAAATAGGTGAATTGTTCAAAAAGGATCCTTGGTGCTGTGTTATCAGTGCAGTGTGGAAGATGGATGGGTTGGGGAGATAGAAGCTCAATTACTTACTCGCAGATCCTCATATGACACGTCATGACACAGCCTTCAACCTACATGCCATCTCTCTGCTAGCTTGGTGACTATTTGTCATACTCCGTCACCCCCAACCTTTCATTGGTTAAGGAGGTGTGGTGGCTTCCACGTGAACCTGGGTTACGTAGAGCTAGAAGGCATCTGTGGTATTATTGTACGGCAAGCTGAGACAAGAACACAGTTGACGCAGGCAAGCCTACTTAAAAATTTATTCAATCTGGATGCGATGATCATATTATGTCATCTTGAACCTAACGGGAACAACGAACCTGTCGTATCCGCCAGGTTCATTTGGACATCAAATGATTCAGCATCACGTTGTATCTGTTGTGCCTACGTTAAGAACTTCTTTAAGGAAATATAAAAATGCTAAACACGGTCACAAAAGAACAGATGCCTGACGTCCCATAAGATGAATGTTGCGATTCAGCAGGAATCACTACCACAAATTTTGCGATTGGCGAGGACAGGTGTACGTCCGTGCTAATAAGAGTGGCTTGGAAGGTAAGTTTCCTCATTTATAACGGGGCAAGAATTAGACACCACTGGTGCAGATGCGCGATCAATATTTTGGAGGTAGTGAACAGGTTTTGAAGTTCCAATTGTCATTACGAAGTCAAACCGTGGTTGGAAGCCGAGTGACGTTATATGACCGATAAATGTTTGTTGGTAATGATCTGTACCCCACATTTAACGAAACTCATGAGGAAATTCTGACCCGCGAACCTTCCCATAGGAGCCTGAACAGCATACCACTCGGCTGTAAATGGTCAGCACTGCGGTCGTATTGTGCTTACCGAGCATCTGAAACCATAACTATCGCCTACGTTGTTCACATCATATGATTTGTGGCCCACTGACTCATGGAATACTGTCTTGGAAGACGCAAGGTCCATACTACTTGAGGGCAGATTTTGTTTCTCAGCAGATGAGTTCAGTTTCGTCAACAAACCATGTTACCAAGTCACTAGCACCACAGACGAGGTGTTTGGCCAAGAATCACTAGAACAAGGGATTCGCTGGACGTACAACCGCCTCTTGCATGATTTGAAAAGGAAATACTGGTTCTGCCTACACATTGTGAACTTTAGTTTAAATGCTGGCTTCTTTCAGTGCGTCACACGATGGGACAAACAAGTATTCCCAACTAACTCATCGCAAACACACAATAAGGTGAACATGCTCTATTGATCCAAAAGTTGCACCAGTTGAATAGGAGGCAGTATTTCACTGTATCCCGTTCTTAGTGTGTAGGCTGGCCATCATCAAAATACTTTTACACCAGTACATCGTTACTTCGCCAGGCGTAGGCTGCAACAACCACATTTCTGTATCAAATTTACTAGTAGAAAAGGCGGGTTGAATGGACTGCTTGACGCACATCCATTGTTGATATGATTTTATGACCTACTTGCGGGATTGCACGAGTAAGTGTGATTTCCTCTTCTGACGTTTTTCATTCACACAGAAAAAGGGTACAGTTTTCCGATCATCCGGTTTCGTCTATGTAAAAGTGGTACAATTAATCGCATGTGTTAAGCATCGCAAACGCTGACAGCACGATAGTTTGGGAAAGCAAGTTTACAGTAAGCAGGTGAAACTATTCAAGTGATTGGGAAGACCGAGATAACATGTAATCATCCACCTGTATGTGGTAAAGTTTACTGGAGATATTTTCACATAATTTCAATCTGTTATTAGCTGCATAGAGTAGCCGAACAACTATGTATCCACTAGACTTTTAATCAGACCCCTTTGAAGACAGGTAGGAAGCGTCCGCCATCAGCCTGATCTTACCAGAGTGACGTATTGTTACAAGAGTGGTTTTACTCATAGTTACCATTTTCTAAAGATAACTTTATAAAACATTGGTCGTGATCCTCAAAATCGAATCTAATGAGGTGCAGTGTTTCATCCTGCAAGACAAATGTAAGAGGATTTAGTTTATATGGGTCTTTGGGGAAGACGAACGAATGGCTACTTTGAGATGAAAATAAACGTTCCCTAAATTAGTGGTTTATTTAAACCTATCCCTAGGATATTACAACAGAAAAGAAGTTTGTGGTTCTTTTATGCTTTTGCTGCATCAGGGTCTGTTGGTTTTCGATCGAAAAATTATATTACCATATACATATATATATATATGGTAATATAATTATGTACAAATTCGCCGCACATTTTTTGCTGCCACTGACAGGTGCAGCATCATCCGTCTGTGAATGTCTAATGTATGACAGACCGACTTATCGTACCCAACCAGCACAATCTCAGACCCAACCAGAAAGACGATGACATGTAATATCTGGCTGTGAATAAGGCGATGTCAGTAACGCGTACTCAAGATGAGTATCTATCTCAGTAGGATTTGGTCAGTTATTTTGGCGAGATGGCTTAGTGGTTAGAGCGCGAATTTACTTACCGGAAGGCCCGTGGTTTGAACCCGACCTCTGCCTCTCGACTTCTATCTAGACTTGGGCAACCTGGCAGTCCTCATGCTTCCTTTGCGTGACATGGCAGTTAGGCACCGAAAGGGTGCTACAGCTGAACAGTGTTTTGGCAGGTATCTGGGCAAGTCTGGTTCCCACGCTGGACGGACAGTATTTTGTATTTTGGTCACCATCACGTGTGCGTGGAACACTGAATTTAGCCCAGTTAAATTGTTTTCGCGAGCTCTCTTTGGGTGTTCACCGTTGCAGAACACAATTATGTCAACATAAACAGGACACGAAATCTAAACCCTGTCAATGCCTGTCCATTGACCGATTGACTGCCAGTGGCCTTATTAACTGTGTTTATTATTACCGCGGCACAGTAATTTATTTGAAAGCATTCTTATGAGAAGAGGTTTATTGGAGAAGTAGACAGATTCGGTATTGGCATGCTATAAGTTTTCCGACTAAGCTATTTGCTTTTGTCTGCAAAGATCTGTATTCATTAGTCGTACTACGACCGAGTCAGCCGCAGTGATGGTCCGTTGACAAGCCATTCTGAGCTTTTTAGCTCTGTAAATGACCTCACTTGGCTCGGTGGTGGCGATCTGGTATACACCTTGGACTGAGTGACTGATAATATCATTCATGTCTGATGTTTACACCAGAATAATAGCTTCTTACTCCGACGTTAAGAGATATGATCACAAGTCATTTGAAGTCGTTCCTTTTTACTTGGAGCAGTCGGTTCAGTGGCAGAAGCTTTCTGATATGATGAAAGATTCTTCTGATTGTTTTTTCGCGATGGATGGGGGAGAACGTCTGCTCCATCGTCTCACAGCCTGTTATAAAATTTACATGATGTTTCACGATGTTGAGTGAAATTGTATTTTCAGGGCGACAACACAGATTGGCATTCTTCAGATGCATTTTGTGAGCGTCAGTTGTAGGTTAGGGTTAGTATCTGCCTGCTAGTTGGATGGACATGATCTAACTGGAACACTCTGTCTGCTTAGTTTTGTCTTGTTGTCAATAGATGTGATGATAAACAGAACGTTGCATACATACATAAACTATCAAACCATCGGCGGTCTGCCATGCATAAGAATTGCAATTAATCACGCCATGTCTATGCGGAGTGAGCTTGGTGATAAAAAGTTTCCAGCACTCCTATGTAACTGTTAGATTGGAACAACAACCTTCCTCTATGTGAAAAAAGCCATAGAAGAAATTATCCTCACTGGTGAACTTTCTTGTAATAACTTCAAATTACCAGTTGGTGGACATCAAGTGATCTGGACACCTCTTCTGTTCAATACATAGAAAAGGCACAAGACACCGTTGCTGCGGCGCCTATGTGGCGAAGTGACGAGGTAACGGTAAAAGTTTTTGGATGAACGCCTGCCTACATGCTAAGCATGGAATACAATGAAATACCACCTTCTATTCAGCAGGTACCAAATACGAATCAATAAATTTTGTTCAGCTTATTGTGCATTTATGATGAGTCAGTCAGAATTGAAGGGGCGGTGTGTTTATCGCTTAATCCACTGGTTGTTTCAGTGCACACATTTATGGCCTAGAATTACATTACCGGGTAAACTGTATAAGTTACTTTCTTTTCTTAAGAGCGAATTGAGTTTTGTTTTGGACGCATTTTGCGTTTGTTTTACCTTGGTGTATGTGCTTTCTTTTGACTGCTTCGTGGTTTACAATATTGTGTTGATTGCGTACGACACATAGGAATGCCAAGTTGAATCGCGAACCAAATTCCACAAGTGAGAGCTAACCACACTATTGTCAAGCCGCTCCTGTTCAAACCATTAACCGTGAGTTTTTATGGGATGCGCACTGCTGACCAAGCCCAGTGGGGAAGAAAAGCTGTACAGCGCTTCTCAGCTTTTCAGCATAGTTTCGCCTCACCGACAAGACGAAATCTCATCTGAAAGTCCCAAAATTCGAATCATTCAAATGGAGGTCTGTCAGGAAATTAAACGCTCTGGATACGATGAATATCATTGATAAAAATGATACAAACATAGGGTTGTGCGTTCCGCACTCAGGTTACCGCTTGTGATTTTGAAATCAGCACGTTGTCATCCATTTTATTGGACATAGTTACTGAAGAGTTAGCACAGAATTCTTGCCTATCCCAAATTCTGATGAACCAAAAAAGTCGGTCTTAAAATAGAGGTTAACCATATGTGGATAGCTGCGTAATATACAGCTGACTGCCAAATGAGTCTCTCTGGTTACTCTGGCTCCAGACCAAGGGAATTGTCTCTCGTAACATCTACCAGTCACAACTGGTGACTTGATTATTTGTTTGTTTTTCTACCAAAATTGTTTTTACTCCTCACCAAAATAAAATCATCCTACAAATCGAATGTGCAATCTTTCGTGAAGCCGGTATGTGACGGACCTGTCAACTCCAAATCACGTGAGGCGAACTGCGTAATCGAGGCACAGTGGGTCATATTATCCTTAAGGACAAGTTTTTCACGATGCTGAACATCTATTCTTAAACGAAATACGTAGCGTTCGAACTCCTGTGAGATTTCGACTGTTTCGAGAAGTGTACAGTACATAAGTTTACGAGAAAGAATGACTTGGTGTTACAGTGGTCCTTCGCTTTCAAGCACCGGTTGAAATGCCAGCAGCATAAAATGACAGACAATCTATTGATGAAGGCCCTGCACCAACAGGGCCTACCGTCTTATCGAACTCATGCTAGTGTTTCGTTCTAATCCTGCACATCAGAGCCCATGGTTACATACTTTTCACCAAATCGTTTCATACTACTGATTTCTAGTGTTCGACATCCTAATAAAGCCACTCAATTTTCTCCGTGATCCTGGCTATTTGTCAAGGTAGGCTTTAGGCTGAAAACAACTAAACCCATACCTTCGCTGATGTAATTGACAGCAGTTCATTAGTTAGTTACTTTTGGAGATATGGTGCTCCTCCCGCCCTTGAATCTCTTGTATAATGACACGTTCTAGTACTACCCCGTGGCTTTTCCCACTCGTTTTATTACGTGTTCTCAGATAGGCTTATCTGTGCATCTTGCATACATTTTTCAGTTGCATGGTTCTCAGTACTTTGAAAGGACAAAAACAGCTCGAGATGACGCAACATCCACTGTCTGAGCTGGTAGTTCGACAGCCATGCAGTGTCACACACTTTGTTCGAATTTCTTTGCTGTGTGTGTATATATGTGAGTGATACTCATTGATTTAACTACTCTAGTAAATGTAACACTTTGAAAAATGTTCTTGAACACAGTTTTCATCTAGAAACACGGACGAATATCTTTATCCTTACAAAGTAGACTTTGGTTCAACGGAGTTCCATGTTTATCGGAAAACGTAATGCCTGTGATTCGATATCATTCAGGGCTCATTCAGGGGGGGGGGCAACAGAAAGTCGACTCGCATATGAAGTGAACTCCCATTTAATGGTATAATTGATGTGACTGAAATGCACCGACTGCACCGACTGCACCGACTGCACCGACTGCATCGACACCAGAACATTGGACGATGTTGAAACCAGGCTAGTTCGGAGTATGTCCCTGCATCACACCTTATAAAAATAACAGTCGAAGATGAGTGTACTTCGCTAATTGCGCTCAATTCGGGTTCGAGTAGAGCATGAGAGTGATGAGAACAGGGAGAATGCACCTACTCGATGGGCATCAGTGAGGACGAAACCAATTGTGGACAATCAAATAGTTTTCGTCAACCTTATGAATAGCATTTCTTCAAGAGTTTAAATTGCATTATCTCAAGTGTCACCCAAAATAAGGCATACGGCGGCTTATGAACGTCACATTTGATTGCAGAATATCATAAACAACAGATTCTGCTGGGATTCAGTTAAGTCTCCCGTTACAACCAAATTCACACGTGGATGAGTGTACTTTCCGAACCGCATCCAATGTGGTGTCGAGTAGAGCAAAGGGTTGACGGAAAATCGGGGACCGCGTCTACTTGATGAGCTCCAAGAAGAGCAACACCCAACATGGGCTGTTGAAGAGTCTTTAACTACAAGCCTTAGGAATTTAAGCCCACTCTAGCTTAGTTGTTTCCAATCTTTCCTGTGACGGGCCGGTTAACCACTGCTATGTAGCCCTGTGGACTGGATGAACAAGTTACACAGTGTACAACCCGGAGTAACCACCTCTTTGCAGAGGTAATGTTTGGCCATTCTGGTGAAATACATGTTATAACATCTGCAGGGTCACTTCTCCTCTCCCTGGTAAAAGCTGTTACCATACATGCGAAAAGTTTTGTTACCTTAGCAGTCTTGTGATGTGTTATACGAACATTTTCAAATCGCTCATTATACGCACTGCCGTAATGTTTTCACCTCGGCGGTTTCAACCTCATTGGGGAACTCTGCCACGACTTAGCCACTGGATGTGATTTTGCGCAAAAGACGACCCCGGAAGAATTTAAGGTAAAGATGATGAGATCGGACGAAGTTCGACACAGAAACGATCGGTTTCACAATGGATAAAGTATCCAGGTACCTTCCTCGGGGTATTTATGGTATAGATGTATGAATAAAGTCCTGGCCAGTGTAAATTCGTAGAATGGTTTTGTTTTTGGAGAGAGGTCTCACTCAGTGAAATGATCATCCATGAGGAGAACACGTGCAGTGTCCAAGTAAGACTGGTTTCCACTCGGAGCTGTTTGCTTCCAAAGAGACGCAGCAGTCAGAATTACCTCTGATGGATGGTCTCTTCTGATACCTTTACTCTTGGGGGTAGCATGTTTCATACCGAAGTGTAATGCATTTTTTAATCCCCAAAATAGATCTCATCAAGCAAATCTGCGGTATATTCTGACATTTCCTTAGTGGATAATGAATCTGCACACATTTATTTTATGATACTAGATTTAAGGTTTCGTCAAAGTAGCTTCAGATACTGATATGGCTTTCAGAAGAGAGTTATCATCCTAAACGGTTTTTGAAGGTTTAGAGGCGTATAATATTGACCCAAATGTGACCACAATTGGGCAGGCACTTTAAGTGGTCCGACTGAAGAGAAACAACTCAGTTAATAGAGTACAGATGAAAATCGCGTTTCGAGTCCTTCTGACAGTCTCGTGTGGATCTCTGCTACCAGGGTAACTGGCGCCCTGAAGACACCGAGTAGTCATTGTTTGAAGCTGAAGGGCAGTCTAACACGAGGTGTTCATTCTAAGCCAAATCTCATGGAGTCGTACCAAAGAGCTGTCATTTGAAGTAAAGGAGCTTAGTATAAAGGATTACTCCATTATTCATCCTCCAAGTAGGATCTCTAAAACACAGATACCAAAGCATCCACATCCTACCTTTCCAGATTTTAAGAAAATGCTTCTTTTGTCTCGAAATACAGTGGATGCACTGAAGAAATTCCTTAGGATGTTGTTGGAAATACATCCCCCGGAAAGCTATAGATGGGTAGTTGTTCCGCAGATAACCGAAAGTTCTGGTCTGACTGGCAAAGCTAGCATAAAAACTGAAAATTATTTAGCTTACATCTCCCTGCTTCTGCCGTTAGGTCTTTCACTCAGGTAAGAATGTATTAGGACAACCTGTGTCCCCAATTGTAAATCCGTTTTCAGCCAATGGAATCCGATGTTTGTCTGATCATCACATGGAAGATTGTTTCGGACATCAACTTCAGAATTTCCAAGGATATTGCTTTTCAATTAGGATTTTGTGCCGTAAGTGAAGTCACTCTATGCAGAAAAGGGAGGAAGCTCCATGCAGCTGGGAACCGTCGGTAGTGAGTATCTCACAAATCTTCAGAATGATTCAAACCCGTGAACTCACAAATTTCAGTTGAAAACCACGACCTGATGATCCGCAGCGTGATTAACTCGCACTTAGACAAGGTATTGAACCATTCACGGTTCAGTCACTGAATTCACCTCATGTGGTCAAGAGCTGACTGGCCCCTCAAATGGAATATTCACGTGACTTGCGCATAATTATTCCCTTTGATCTACAAAGGAATTTTCGATAGTATGAGGAGGGTTGGAGATTTTCAGTTGAGCTCCTTTCTCTGCCAACAAACCGATAAGCCCTTATTCACCCAAAAACAAAGAAGTAAAATGACAAAACTAGGTGGCACGCTGTATTGTCATCTCACCCGCTTTTGTTCCACGGTCTCCATAATTCAGATTACTACACTTTCGCACTTCGAATTACACACCAAGTTAGATTTGGAGAGATGAAGAGGAAGAACTGCCCTCTGTGGCGTCTCGTGGATATGTTGAACCTGCTAAGTTGTAGTCTCCACGTCCATCAGAGTGAAATTCCCTCAAGTATACCAGAAAATATACGCAACTGCGAATGCCCGTGGCTGTCCTGAGATAGGAGTAAAGAAGCGTCAGTTCACACAATGAGCAGAAGAATAGCGGTTTTTTATGAGGCATTTTAGATGAAAGGACCGGAAGCTACCGGCAAACTCTCACGCATTTAGAAAACGCGGTGGAATGGTCCGGTAAGTTTGTCATGCTCATTTTCCTCTTCCTGGTATTTTACACAAGGTAATCAGAGTAGTATTTCACGCATTCTGGGGGGGGGGCGATTTCCGTCCAGTGCTTGGCGCTCTCACACAGTTCTCATAGTTGTTTACGATGAAGCTGAGCAATAGCGGTGGTAAAACGGCGATTTGTTGGAATGTAGATAGCTTGGGTGCAATCATTCGTAGTTGATCAAGTGGCCACTGATACGTTCTCCGAGCTTGGCAATTGACTTGGAAAGATTTCGTCACCATTTGAGGATGCATCATCAGGGCGTGCTCTCTATCCAATTGGTTGTATATTTATTTACTTGGTTAGTTGGCTAAATTATTAATGAGTTCATCAGTCAATTGGTTATTTATTTAGGTGGCAAATGGGTTGGCGAGCTAGTCAGCTTGTCAGTGACCTTGTGATTTGGGCACTCAGTTTTTAGTTATGTTCTACGTGAGTTCATTATTTGGTTACTTACTTACCAGCGTATTAGTTTGTTAGGTAATCGGGTGCTTCGTTACCTTGTTAAATATTTATTTATATAGTCAGTCAGTTAGGTGGTTTTTCGTCTACATAGTATATATATTATACTATTTCGTTGACTGACTGGTTGGTTGGTTTATTAGTTTCTCAGTTGGTTAGATGCCATGAGCTTCCTTTTTACCATACCTCACTAAATTTCCAAAACACAATAGCAGGCTGTCTGCCATTCCATATTCCTTGTTTTTAGTGCTGCGCAATCAAAATAGTGATGTTGCAAACAAGGTAAACGGGGCGTCAGTTCAGAAAATGTTAAATGCGACACTCTGTATTGTACTACTCTACTTTAGTTTCCAGTTTTAACTGAATCACTCTGTTACGGATCAATCCAAGCGGAAGAATTTTCGAGAAACAGTGCTGTAAAAACTGACCCAAGTAACATGCCAAAAAACACTTTCGTTAACTTTTTTTACCACTTCAAATTTGTTGGGCAATCTTCTACCAGACCCCATGCCTCGTTAATTCAAATATCTTTTTATGGAACTGTGAAATATGCGTCTGTGCAGATGAGTGACCAGTGCTATTATATGTAACTCATATAATCTGAAATCGGTCTATTCTAGCAGATAGCATTGATTTTTACCGTTTTGGATTTTCTCGATTCTCGCCTGAAAATCAGGTGATGGCCGGGAAAAATAATAGTTCGCCCCCATCTTTCATAACAGCCCAGGCTTTGTTCTTCATACTTTAATAACGAATAACAAAACATCATAATGGTTTGGGGACAATATGCTTTCCTTGCTTTTGGTATTGCGTTCCGACTAAATAAAGAGTTGCCTCGGAGTGCCTGTGCGTCATCTTTATTTGTGGTCATTTGAACAAGAATCACGCGTATCATCTTGGTAGTTCAGGCATATCAAAAACTAGTAGACACACCAGAAAAAAAACATATGAGAATGCGGCCGAAGTGAAAAGCAAACTGTGCTCTCATTTTCTCTACCCCAGTGTAAAACAGCGGCATAGCATCCGGTGCACTTTTGTGATGCGATATATTCTCCGCAGGTATTTGTTTATGATAAGGTCAATCTTAGTACGATGATAGTGATAGACATTTTTTAAAAACGAGTTGCACAAAAGCCGTGAATGCTTTCTACCCCCCTCAAAAGTTGTCAATTCAGCCGCATGTGTGAGGTTGTTCTTATTACGAAGATGAACTCATCACACATTGCACGTCTCTACAGATAGTGAGCAACCTAAGGACAAGAAAAAAAGAACATCGAGTCTCTGAAACGGTTACCGGAAACCAGAAATGTTCTCAAGTGTAGGTAGTCAGGGTTGATGAATAAATTTTATGCTTGTTGTCATGGTTATATTACCACAAACTAGCACACCCACCCACAAAGAAAAAGATGTCGGTTTGATAGAACGAGACCAGGACTACCAGCTGTTGAATGGCTTGAAAGCATCCAATATGAATATTTAAAAAACAACCATGTCCCAGCTGTCAATTATTAGATTTTGATTAACCAGCAGAATATTCAGAAATGGGAGGAAGTTAGAGTTTAGTCCCGTCTAAAAAGTGTCATCGTGTACTCTTTATTTTTATCTGAAACAAAGCAAGGAGCCTGATCATTTGTTTGCAATAGTAATGAACTGTCCAGAGAATACAGGGCGAGTGGATTGGCTTGCTCCATCATAACATAATGCCGCCCGCTAACTTTGAAAAGAAACTGGGAGAGGTGGATTCATGTGAACCCACTAATAGAGTGAATAAGAATGGACCTGTTTGTTGCTAGTTTGGTCCTAATTATGAGGAAGGGCACCTAAACTGAATGCCCCCAAAACACTGCCACCGTGGAACTTGTCTTAGTTCTAGCATTCTGTGTGTCTAGGTTTTCAACTAAATTTCATCAAACCCGTCTTCACATATCGGTTCAGACCGATGTGTTGTAGGCAACTGGATTACATCAAAAGCTGATCACTGGATAGACATAATACACTACTCATAAGGCTGCTGAAAACTATTCTACAGCCCACGACCGGTTTCGCCCTTTTTGGGGCTCATCAGGTAAGCGCACTCCCCAAGTTTTACTTGAACCCGAATCGTACGTAATTAGCGGAGTACTCTCATTTGCATACAAATTTGGTTTTAACGGGGGGCGCACCTGGAACCCAGAAGAATCTCTCGTTTATGGTGTTTTTAGAGTGCGTAGTTCGCTGATCACTGTCTTTTAATTTGATCTGACAGTCTTCAGCTATTGATCCACTACGTAGAGAATTTGCACGGAATCCACGTTCCTATGCATAACGCAGGAACATTCTTCCGATAAGTGACAGTCTGGGGAATTGAATCCTGCCTTTAGCATCCGAAGTCGTCATTTGTTACTCTTTGGTCACTAGCTTGCCATTTCCAATAATTATTGATCGACGATTCTAATGAAGGACCATCCTTGGTAATATACACAAATTTGATCGAGCCAGTCTGGTCATCACACTGTCTCCTGTGTCTCACCTACTGTCTAGGCCATCAGACCCTAAGTTATCATACGCTCACGGAGTGAATTAACCAAAAACTCATCATGGCCCCTAACAGAATCAGTTTTTTCGTGCTTATTTGGGCTCATCTGTAGGGAAAAGAGGTTGAGTTGGTAACACTAAACGAAAAATGTTTTCTGATCAATTTTTGGTGTACTTAAACTCAAAGTGTGGCATTTTATTGTGGGAAATTCACCCAACCGACAAACTAGAATATGGAAGATAATTCATCCTCTGAATTCGAAACAACTCTACAAGACAAACCTTTCTCATTAATTCTATTTTATCGTTTATTTTTGAAGAGCATGTTCACAGACATAAAAGTGAAAGGGTTATAGGATAATATGAGGTAAAAGAGAGAAACGTCTCTTTCAAAGTCATGCCACCAACAGTTCCAGTCAGATAAGATGAATCCCAACGTATGTAAGAGTGTTTGGGATGGAAACGCGCGTGTACAGACCAGCAACCGAAGAAAGGACAAACAATGCCAAATGCTCTTTAAGGCGCTGTAAGCGACAGCACAATCAGGAGTCGTACATCAGGAACAAAGTGTCCGTCAGACTGGGTCTGGTGTGAGAGTCAATGGCAAGAATGTACACTCAGCAAAATGTACCGCGCATAAAAGTGTCGTAAGTACGCAGGGCGCCCACAATGGCAAGCAACCACAAGTCACTGACTGTGACCTTAGGAAGGCCCAATCCAATAACAGCCTTGGCGGATTGAAGAAAACAGATCCTTCTAAAAGAGATGATCATCGTTTGGTGGACCAAAAAGTCGACATCATAACCAATTGCACGTAGGGCTGAGATTATGGCGAGGGAATATTCATCAGCACCATACTTCTACTTCTTCTCATTCCACACAGTCACGCCGCGCCCATCCGAGACTATGCTAACGTCTATCACAGTTGCTCGGCGCTCCCGAACAGCGATTAGGTCAGGCTTGATGAAGGACGTCGAAGTAGGTGCTCTCAACTCCTCGAAGACGGTGTATCCCAGGCGACGGAGACGCTTTGCGAGTTCCCTTGCAACCCGATTATGACGAGCACATCTGGCATCATGCGTGATCCAGCAGGACTGCAAAATATGCACCAAACTCTCCGGTTGGCCACAGTTTCCACGACATAAGATCGTCTGGCCACCATGACCATGCCGAGCGCTTCTAACTCTCGTCCTGAGCAGGTTGCATCGGAGCTGGATACCGCGGATAAATATCCGAGGAAACACTCGTTCTGGAAATACAAGCCATCGATTCGAAAGGGGTGAAGCGACCAACTCTCGTAAACCGCGACCGTCAACGCTGTTGTGCAGACTATCACCCCAAGCAGCCACCAGCTCTTCCTTGGTGTTTACGCATGCACCATGGACTCGGATCGGAAGGCTGAGATCCCGAACACTCTTGCCAAATGCGGAATTGTTGACCTCATTGCGTAGTACTCGGCACTGGGTAGAACGGAGCTTTTCCATACGCGTTCTCCGCTGCATCGGGATTGTTGCACTCAGACTTGGGATACCAAGTCCCCCATGTTGTTTACCGGCGTGGATGTAGCTGATCGGGGTGTCCTTCGGTAGACGTAGCCAGCCACGAATAGATTGCCTGATGTAGTTGTCCAACCTTTTGATCGTGTTTCGGTGGACTTGGCCGAGCACGAGCGAATATGTCAGCCTCGGTATCAGGTGGTTCCTCGTGATCTCCATTCTTTGATGCCGCTTCAACGGGGCACGCGTCACCTCATCGAGCAGTTTGAGCAGATGCTGTCGGTGGCTGAAGACCCCTTTCCCCTTGAAAGTAAAGGGGATGCCCAAATATGTTACGGTGTCTGTCGGACCCAGAGGAGTGATGAGTTCCTCGGCGAAGCAAAATGGTTCGACTGAGACTGCTGTCGCCCGATGTTTCCTGTCCCCACAAATCACTATCGCTTTCGTCTTTCGGGCGTTTATCCTCATAACAGCTCTTCCCAACTCGACCGCAGCAGCTTCAAGCTTCTCTCTAAGGCGAGACTGATTTTCTGCACACACGACCCAGTGGTCAGTGAAGGCAAAACCATCCACTACGATGTCATGGAACTGGTATCCTAGTTGGGACATCGAAAATCCAAGAACCTCATCCATTGCCATGATGAACAATAATGGGGAGAGTGGATCTCCTTGCCTCACACCTCTGTGGCAGTGAACCTCGGAATTGGGGAAAACTGCTACAGCATTCTCATAGGACTGTGCGATGTATCGAACTAGAGGTGACGGTGCTCCAAACGCCTTGGCAGATCTGACGATTGTGTCATGCGAAACCGAATCAAACGCTTTCGAGATATCAACAAACGCCAAGCTGAGGTTAGAAGCAGTCGCTGAAGAGTGACGAAGCAGGGCATGTAACAGCGATGTAGCTTCCAAACAACCGTCTCGATGTAGAAATGCAAACTTGAGTGAGGGCAGTTGCAACCTACGACTCCAGCGATCAGCAAGCACCTTATGAAAGCATCGGACAAGAATGGATGACACGGAGATCGGTCTCAGTTGATCCGGTGAAGTCGGATTTGGGACCTTCGGAACTAGAGTAATACGGGCACGACACAGATGTGGGGGACAACCCCCAGATAATAAGAGTAAGTTGAAATACCCAGCAAGCGCGTTAGCATTGAACCGGCGGAGCATCCTGGGCGTGTGCTTGTCCAGGCCTGGGGACGAATTGCCCATTAAACGGATCGTACGACCGACTTCCTCTCCTGTAATTGGCTCGATCAAGCTCCAATCGGATGGTACTACTACGCGACTTGGCCGGCTATCCACGTGTTTTGGAGCTGAGAGCACCTGTTTCCAGTACTGCTCGGCGTTCAGAGGTAGGCCGCAGTTACCTTTGTATAGATCCTTCCATGACCCATCGAGCACAGCAGACGCTGCATCTTTCCGTCTTTGGTGGTATAGGGTCTGGATGGCGGCGTAGTTGGCTCGGCGGATCTGCTTTCGGTTGACCGGAATCCGATGGGCTAACTGACGACGGCGTCGGGATACAGTTTTCCAGATGTGTGGAAATGTCCTGGAGGCGTGGAGGTCCAGAAGCGACAGGACTTGCTCCGGTGTCATGATGCCAGACTGCAACCCTCGGGCAAATGCCAGGAGGTCAACACTAGCAAGCGAACTGTCAGCATGGGATTCCAAGAGTGACACGGCGCAATCCACGGTTTGTTTAAACCAGACGCTATAGTCATCAGCTTCTGACGAGTAGGCCGTTATTTGACCGATAGTTTGGTCAGGGCCACCAGATGATGATTCGTCCTGTTGTGCTTGCCAGTTAAGCACCCGTAACCTGGTTTTGATGCCGATAGCCGATCGACCAGGAAAATACTGCTCCAATCTCGCGAACGGCGCGGTTTGCGTGCCACAAGACGGATATAAATTGTTAGCCAGGCGCAAGAGCGATTGTGACTCTTGTTGGGACCAACGGGCCCCGGAATACTCCACTCGGCCAAGCTTATCTGCATTATGCTGGGTGGGGTGTACGTGCCAGCGATGTTGACTCAGGCTAATCTTCGTCGGAAAAAGGCGGAAACAATGAGTGCAGGCCAATTGGGCGACCATGATCGTACCAACACTTTCATTGTTGTGAACTCGATGGTGGGCTAACAAGCCAGCTTTCGATTTGCAGAACTTGCCACATTCCTCACACGTGAGCCCCACGAGTCTCTCCTGTGTACTGGTCGAACCGTTGCGGATGCGCCAGATGATTCATAGTGTACATTGTCGAAAGTGACCAGCACATTGAGACCAAAAAGGGTGGTTAGCCCTGTCTGGAGTTGCTGAACTCTTAGCTCACCCAGACTGGCGTCCAGGCTCCCCAGTCGGCACCACAAGGAGGTGGTTCAGCTCGGATTTCCTCATACTAGCGTGACTACTGCTACGCCTCCTCGGATTTTCTACAGCGTTTTTCCAGGACGGTAACTTTATCTGCAAAGAAAGGCTAACGACCTAATTATATGTCGGAAGAAACTCAGAAAAACCTGCAAAATTCAAGGGTGACATGAGTTCTAACTTACAGGCCATGACGGTCCCTTAACTGAGTTCAAAGAACTGTCTTAAATCCCCGGTCGTAAAAGTATTTCCACAGTATTTCCACTTCGCAGTGAACAACCTAAGACTAAAATACGTTGTTCTTGATACCGTCTTTTGGCCTTTGGTAGCAAGCTTTAGTCTTGTATGATACCTGCCTATTGTAGATCTATCATAATTAATTGCTGGTCTTAATGAATAATGGTATACCGAATCTTATTGGGTTCGTTGAGCATAAGGCAGATTTCAGACTCACTTCACTTCATTCATCGTAGGGCCAAACGCTGCTCAATTTTGTGAAGGGTTCACCAAGTCCAAATGTGGAGTCATTTTCCGGTGATTGATCAGATGGTCGCGAACAGATCAACGACCATCTGATCAACCACCAGTAAACACACCCGAGCTATTTCGGTGTCATCTTCAAAACACTTAGATGTACGACGGAGTTTGACTCTTCAGTGGTAATTATTTTCAAGGATGATTTTAGGATGACTATGTACGCTTTTTGTGGGACGCAGGAACCAACCACTTTCTATCCTAGAACTTGACAGTGCGTGATCCATGGGGATATTGATTATGAGTAGGGCATCCGATGAATATGCCCTGAAAGACAAGATGGAAGCTAAGAAAGAAACGCAAGTAGAGTTGAAAGACTTTTGATCTACCCAAACAAGAAGCTAAACGCAGGAAACTACCAGAATTTCCTACAAAACTCAGAGATGTTTCCATTTATTTGCAGCATAGTGGCATTGGGAGACAATTTCAGTCAAAGGTTGCTGAATATTTCGGTAGAAATCACCTCTGCAGACTTCCGAAGTTTTTATGTAGGTTTATGCCTACTGAGACAAAGATGTTATGTCATTTATATCGCGCTTGGACAGAAATCATCACTTTGCGGGATGCCGACATGCGTCTCTCCTCATGGTATTCTTCCTCTTTTTTGATGAGAACTGCAAACTTTTCGGAAATTCTTTGTCCAAGGATAGTCCATTTTGGGAGAGAAAACCACGAAACTTTGAAGTAGACTGGTAGGATTGCATCCGTAAATGGTAGCGACACGTGATTCCCAAAAAGTGACGTACTTGGCCGGTGAGTTCGTATAATGGTTTTCTAAAAATGGTGGTATGTATGGTAGTACACATGAAAATGCTAAATGTATTTCATCTTCTTTACAAAGTCTTTGAACGTATGTGGTTAAATCTAAGCGGCATCTAACGTTTTCTATCCCATCCAGCTTGGATTACGAAAAACCACCGTCTCTTCTCGTATATTGCTTCGGATTTTAACTCTATCTTAAAGGTGGGTCGTTGGTGTAATACATGTGCCCTACCGATCCCCATGGATTTTCTGTCGGAGTTTGCATATGGACTAGACGCAGACCACACAGTAAACCTGGTAAATCGACACAGAGCAGCTCCACAGTTTACGTGAATGAATGTACCCGCCTGATGTTTGCTTCACCAGCCGCTGTATTAGCAACAGTAGCAGCAGCCCAAAACACTGCAACTGAAGTGAAGTTGAAGCTCTCTGAATCACACACAAGTAAAGTATTTCACTGACCACTTAATTGAACAATGAATGTTTGATTTTCCCAAGACAGCATCGTCTTCGACTTGTGGCAGAGATTTGATTGTTTTACTGGTCCCAACTCATTGAATTTCCCCATTTCGATTTGAAACACTTAGCTGACCAGTCACCCTGGATGCACTTGGTTGCACTGAAAAATGTTTCTACATCTCACTTCGCACAGTGAAAAGACTCACTTGATGAGTGTTTGCAATAGTTTTCTCTTTGTCTCCGTTGGCCAGTCACCCGTACACTGTACACTACATCACAAAAATCGATATCCATCTATTCTCCCTACCCGACGATAGTCGCACGTTGAGTAGACAGACCTAGCCACTGATTGGATAATTGGCACTTTTGTCGTGTCCCTTGAGATAACTGGATAGTACTCACCAAAGCAACGTCGTTCGGATACAGAGGTCCAATTTCCTTGCTGTTTGGTCAGCTTTGGAGGATGGCGACAGCAGAGAAGTTTAGGTTGTTCAATAATTATTTAATACTCACCTTTGACCCACGCATGAAGACTTGTTGCCTGTCGCATGGTGGTAAATTTGAAGGTGGACTTTACGTTAAAAAAAAACAATCTGGGCGGATCGGGACGTCCAGGAAATAGGCGCCTTCGAAGGGTGGTAATATTTACAGACCTGACTGCATTAGACCGATCAGCCAATCTTGACCAAACAGTAAAGCGTATAAAAAACGACAAAATTTTTGCTGTTGCGGATCTCCCATGAGATTCGCGAGACGTACATTGCATGTAATTCTCAGCAAAGCTGTTCAGAACTTCTCTTTGTGTGAGCACAGCTTGAACTCGCTTTCCGGGATAAATCGCAATCGAAAGTCGTAGAAAACGATAAACCGGACATTCCGACATTATTCACCCGTCCTGACCGGTTCCATAATCACTTGCTTGGAATTCGAATTTCAAATTTATAAATTAACTATATTCTTGCGAAAAAGCATGTAGTCTCATAATTATTCGGTGTGCTGTAAAATTGTTTTGTGTTTTCAGGTAATACATGACTTTAACTTCACAATCTGTTGCAACTTTGAACATCAGTTAGCAGTTCCGTCCACACAAGGAAATCCGTATGCTCTTTCATCAACACAGACTGTTCTGTGGGTCCAGTATGTCAGTCACACCAACGTGGTAAAGTGAAAGGCTAAAGGAGTCACTTCACCTATTATAGGCAAATACTTCTGAGGATGACTGCGTCCTCTTTTTCCTATTACCCAGGATAAAATTTATCCCATAGGACCACAAGGATGCCTCAATTCATGTTCAAACTGAAGTTCTCAAGCATACAGGACATACTTGCACTGAAAAAAGTAATAGCCAGTTGAGTTACTGGATGAACAAAGTCTGGTTTTAGCATATGATTCAATAATCTTCCATAGAGATAATGTAGCTCTTAAAATTGTCATTGCAAATGATTTTACAACCAATATTGGTCGATCCATGACATTAGAGCTAGTGAGCCGTGTTTCCAAAACTCTGGGACTACCTCTACATGACCTCTCTCACTGGAGTCCCAGTTACCTGCAAATGAACACATCACCAGGAAAATGAATGCTTTTTGCATTAAACGTCCTCCAGTACTATTCATTCCGTTTGTTCTTGTCTTGTGTCTCCGTACAACACGTGACTACCCACGGTAGTCTCTGATCCACAGGAGAGAGGGTCAGTTGTCTGCTGATGGCTTCCATATGAATTTGTATCTAGCATGTATGATTTGAAAGTCACGATTTCTCACTCGGGCCAAGGAAGTGCAACTTTTCATATCAAACGCATCAAAACCATTGGGGACAATTTAAGTTGTTTAAGCTCCCTCCCCCTAACCACTTATGGAAATTTCGCGGGGTATTTTACCGGATTGTTTCCTCAGGAGTAAAGTACTCCAAGCTGTTAGTGAATCAAAATAAGGTTACCAGAAGAATAGTTGACATTGTAAAAATTGCACGCAGCTAAACCAGTTGGCATGACTAGTTCACCAGCAGTGTGATTAGATTACATTTAGGCAGGCTTGTGCGCAAATAAACCTACGATCACACGGTTCACATCACGTGGCCCGATGTTGAGCGGCTCTTTTAACCAAATTAACACGTAAAGGATCCTGCTGTGTACACTTCATGCATCTTTCTCAGGACGAAACATGTAGACTGGCGACTTTCAGGACCAACAGGCCCCGCCCTAATTAGCATGTTTGGACGTTTATTTTGGAACATTTCTGGAAGTCACAACGGTTTGTCTCAATGAAACTAACCGCAACGTACCTCTCATGAATTCAAACCATGAACTTAAATTCAGGATGAAAAGTGCTGCTCAGTCCAATAAATAATGCCAGGTTACAACACGTAGTCTGTTCTGCCTGTAGTCGGTTGCTTTTACCATAGGAAATGATGCTATGACACTGGAGAAGCCAGCAACGAGAAACCATGCAGGATCACTTAAGGAGAGCCATCTTGATGTCACATATGGAGCCTGTGGTTCAGTTACTTGTGGAGACTCCTCGCACCGCTGAAGCTCTTGACCAGATGGGAGGTTTTCGAAATGAGCCAGAGTAACCCACAGGATAACATGGCGGACTCATGATTAGACGACCAGTGCTGAATCTCTGCGTATGTTCGTGGCCCTTGTCAAGATAGCTTGAGAATATGTTTTCCATCAACGATTACGCAGAAGATACCACTTTTATGGAACTGGAGGTGCTGCAAGTGCCCGCTGCTACAGCACAGAATGTCTTGTACATCTTCAGTGGATTTGCTGAGGACAGGTAGAAGAACAATAGAATGATCGTTCATGAGGCTGTCTAATATCGTCAGTTTCGAATCACAAAACGGTTTACTTCAATTCGCTGTTGCCAGTATGAATCCTCGAGTACTTACGATATTATGCATTATTTTGTTGCTATTTTCACGTTTATTTTTCGGATTTTATAACACACGTTTGGGTTCAAACTTTTTACAGTTCATTGGGCTGTTTGTCAAAGTACGACGCAAGCAACGCTGGTAGAAGGTTAATCACACATTCAGCCGTGATCACAAGGTGACTTACTTTACGTTTTAATGGCTTTCCTCTGAGACAGGATTAGTCGACTTCAAAATTGTCTCCAATAAGTGCTGGCTGGGCACCGCGATCGGCTGCCAGATCTGCTCAAATAGCGGTCCAGTGTCGGAACCAGTAACTTATACCACGTGGAGACGGAATTGCTTCATGTCATTCTTGGCCTTAGTGAGCCATAACTTCGGTTATCCTTCGATGGGACAACTCTATCCATGAGGTGACGTAGGCACCAAGGTTTGTCTGGTGGTTCCAACATTGTTCTTTCGCGACAGTTTTCCAGACATCATCGTTGAAAGATTTGAGATAGGTATGGAGGGTCATCACAGCGTTTTCGGATTGCCCCACTGGACAACTTCACTAGCCAGTGAAATCTCACCATACGCTAGAGACATCGCTGATAAAAACCTCGAACTTTCTGACACTCTCCGCTAGTAACGTTAGAAGTAAATCAGGACCGGACAGATGTGTGCTTGAGATCCGAGTTTTCGTGGGCAAACTAATTTCATTTTTTCCACAGGACGGTGTTCAGGTGCATCAAGGTCTCCCGGACACTTTCAATGCACCTTTAAATCTCTTCTTTAGGTTCTTCACTGGAAGAAACGGTGGAGCCAAGGTACTTGAATCCGACGATTTACTGGGTCATCACACTTCGCATATTGACAAGTACATTCAATCAGGTGGCAAATTTGCTCTTCGAAGTCTTGATTTTCAGTCCTACAGGGGATGCAGAGTAAGTCCGATTAGTCACCATACCAACTTACCACCCGACAGAAAATGACATCAGCCCATTCAGAGTCACCTATCCTGGTATGAGAATTTAGGTTGAGTTCGGACTTAACTGGACTTAACCAGAATATCCCTCAGATGACAGGTCTACTGACTAATCAATGAAGATATCAGAGTACCGGCAAAGTGAACAGCCCCGTGGTAGGCTAGGCTCAATGTCGAACTCTGTGGTCTCCTCGTTGTATACCTGGACGAGAGCTTTTACGAATGAGAAGTTTACCAGCTTTGGGGAGACCCTCAACTAAGAGGATGCCTCAACTCCAGACACTGTTTGGGACGGTTTCGCTATGCTACTCAGTTGCACTCACTGTAGTGTCACGTGCATGCAATGCATGCCAAGGTAAATGAGCATTCAACATAAAGTAAGAGGTAACATTGGCAATACAGTACATTTAGAGAAACGGACGCTTTTAGTCTATTCACAATGAGGAATAGTTTTGGCCCTAAATGTAATTGTTCGGATGCTGCTGTCGCGGTCAGCCCTGGGGTCATTCGTACTATCACGGAAATCCTGATTACCTGTAGGCTTTCAGTGATGCTGTATGAAGATTGCTCCAGTTATTTAAAGGCAGGCTAGCGTGGCAACTTTATCGCGGGTTCTGCTGGCTAGGTTCTGAATCCCAGAGGTCGGTACATTGGACGGACGATGGCTTTCTGCTTGTAGCCCAGACAATATATCGTAGTAAAGACAGGCTGCGTCCAGTCTGCCAATACGGTGGGCGTCACAATCAGTGCGCACACAGACCTGACAACTGGCTATGGCAACCAATAGGCCAGCGAATCGATGTCTGTCTTATGCGGCTTCTGATTGGCTGGTCAACAATGTGAAAGTCTGGAGGCCTGTTGGCAAGGCCTCCGCGCATAAAGCAGTGCTAATCACTGTCTGCCGTGGCCATCCTGTGCAATGCCGGAGTACTCGTGGAAGGATAGCAACTTGGCTTTGGTCGGTTCAGATGAAGATAGAAGCGTTAAGAGTAAGTGGAAGGGCGATTGTTTTGGCGTTTTGTCACCAGGATTATGTCAATGGATTCACGCCGCTGCCGCAGTAAGAAACGAATCTATTCAACCCATTTTCTGCATTGCATTTCTAAAAGGCGGAAAACTTCCTGCTAGGCGATGCTGCCTTGTTGTTATGATCTCTAATGAGCGAATATTGCTGACACAATGACATTTAGCAAACAATTCACAGAAGCTGGATTGGAACTTGACGATGCAATGTCACACTATTCTTACCGATAGAAAGAGAACAGAGCTCTCTGTACCATTTAAAACAGGTCCCAAACATACGAATGCCGGTAATCAGAACGCAGTGTTTTTTCAGGGTTAATTGTCGTAGAGGGTTACGTTTCCAAACTTTTAGTTAAGGATTCTCGATTTACGGTTGGTTTTAGCATACCTTATAAAGTGGCGAAAAAGTTATGCACAACGATTTAAGAGCGTTCAATACATCCAGAACCATTCACTCCTGGTTATTCATCTTCCACATTCTTTAACTCGGATGGTCTGTTCTCACCTGACAGAAGTTAACACTCATATTTACCGGCGACTTCTGTTTTCAGTCAGCGTACTCAGTCTATGAGTCAATCGTCTACATCTTATCGATTGAAATTGATTGACTGAGCAGCGGTCATGGACAAACAGGTTTGCTCAACGATCGGTGTACATGAGACCTTATATATAGCTGCTGTGATTATGTCGAGGATACGTGTATGGAAGTAAACTTATAACCGGTTCGCGCACGGGTTTCAGGCCAGTCCACTACAACGCGCTTCCACAACTAACCAACACACTTTGAGCCTTCACACACGTAGCCTATTTTAAAGATGTGATGTTTCAGCTTCCTGGTCACGGTAGAAACTGAACAGCTTGTGTAGAGCGCCATTGTCCTTGGGATTTCGCGGATTTTTGCAACTGGTAATTTCAGTTTTTTTGGTAGGGAAGGGGGAATACGTGAATTCGAAATGAAATGAGCTGAGTCCTTAAGTGAGCTTGAACACGTGGTTTCTCCGGTTCCGAACACAGGCAAATCTACAGGAAAGTAACAATTGCACATCTTCGCTTCTTCTGCAACGTCTTCCGGCCAAGTTTTCGTACATCTTATTTTAAATGATAGGTTGATTGATTGAACATGCTTGAATTCTGTAGGATATTTCGATTGCTACATTTAAACTTCGAAGCTCAATGACCTCACCAGAAAAGAAGGTGGAGGCCCATAAATAGACTATTAGTAATACTCGTTGTAATTCTATGCTGAAACCGTCGTGTATATATCTTGGTTATTCCGGTATTACACAATTCAACGCCTCCTTACGGAAACTGCCAACTATGAGTCACATTAAGCACCAGACACGATCGTCAATGTTCAACCTAATGGGTGTCATCAAATATCGGGACAAAAGCGGAATTCGCCTGATCAATGTGCCGGTGCCTTCCGCTGCGCTTACGGGTACAGGCTCAATCACAGTCACAATCATCCCACACGATTGATCAAAGCTCAGCCTTAACGTCCGTTTATCTAATTGGTTCGTCTAACAGTAGTCTTCGTGCGTCTATCCGAAGCTGGTTTCCTGAAGGTTGTGTGGACCCGGTGACGGAGCTACCTTGCGCCGCCGCCGATCAATGTTTATCGTACACATTACCCACACTTTGTATTCGGAAGATGTTACAGTCCTCCTGTAGTGGTCCGGTGGTTGGTTCCGCACATCAGCTGGGTTACTTCTCCCTTCGTATACCGTTAAAGGTTGTCACTCGTCAGCAGAAATCACTAAGTGGACTCTGGAAGCATTTAGCAGTAGTATTTTGCTTTCCGGATTTGAATGTGGCTAATTTCGGTCTCTGCAGAATAGAAAAAAATCACTAGGATTCTCCGCTTTTTTGATATCACCGTCATTATTGGCGGCATAGCATCTTATGCTTCACTGCCATATTTTTCTGATAAGTGACCCACCCAAACGGAGTGACTTGGATAAATGATCTATGCAGTGTCTTTCTCGAGTGTTGTTTTCCATCCAGAAAATTCCACTTCAACGAAGATACTGGATGGGTTCTTCTTGTTGCTGGGTTTTAGTCGGCTGAGAAAACCATGCGTGTAGCTAATACATGCTCCCGGCCTCAGCAGGATGGAAGACCTTGGACACCGTGAACGGAGCATTTTGTGTTCCATGGCACATGTTTGGCAAAAGCAAATTCTTACGAGCAAGGTGGGTAATAAAACTGGATACTGAGATCACACTGTACTGCAGTGTGACTAACCCATGTCCTGTCAACAAAACTGGTTGTTAATGAAAAGCGTTAGCAATACGCAAACGGTCATTTTGTGATTATTTTGTTGATAGAAGAAATTACCCACTATCGGCGATTGCACGCAGTGCTGAGATGCACTCAAGTGGTATATTCACAACCTAGCTGAGTGCCTAAAATCTGAGCTTACAATCTTCGATTTCTCGCAATCGTCTTATTTGTACGTCATGCACTTATGCAATAATTTTTAACGGTACTGTCAATTGCAAGGCTTTTGGACGCAGTATCTGTCGGAAAACTATCTGACGGGTTAATCTTGCTTGATTTTGTCTCGATTTGGAACTTGTTCAGTGAACAGCACCCAGGAATGAAGTGTTCGCAACACGCTGCGAATGTTACTATGTAGGTTGGAGCGCAAAACTATATTCAGCTGTGGTTGTATTCATCACCATCATCAATGACAACAACACCAGAAGAGAACAATTGTCCTTCACTGCCGTAGCATCAATGGTAGTCTGTTTTCGCCTATCACCCCGGAGCATGTTGAATGCTGATGGCACCACGCGATGGTCGAGATGGCAGGAGATTATTTGTAAATGTGCAATCCATGGTTTTACATGGGCTATGATGCTGCGAGGGCGCCCGAGCCTAGAGAAGAAGACGATCCGCGTCCTCGACCTAAGTCTTTGGCTAAAAAGCCTGAACGCAATTCGGCGGTAGTTAGCGTAAGACCATTAGAGCAGACTATATTTTTAAGAAGCGAATCGCCCCACATGTTCCATCCCACAACCTGGAGGACCAGGAGACTGTTAGTCAGATGTCTACCCATTGACCAACCTGGTATGAGGCCCCGTGAGTGTCACAAGTATAATCCCTAGTATAGTTCAGTGAGTTACGAAAGTGCACAGACACACACTACTGTCAGTCTCCTTGTGAAAACGTTTAATGTGGAGTCTATTACATTTTACTTTTTAGGTCGACTGCAGAAATCTAACAACAAATTCAAAGTGTTGAATAGCAACAGCCCTCCTTTCACCATTTGATTGTAACATTTTGGTGAGGTTTTCTAGCCACATTTTGTGATTGCTTCCCATGTATTGAACAGGTCAGCAGACGACGGAATCCAGTTCGAACATTGATACTATCCGATGGTGTGAAAATGTGGGCATCATTCAGTCGGAAGCAGTCCGGTTATGAATACGGACAGTTTGCCATTTTCGGGAGCTATGCACTTCGAATGACGTCCTTCAGCCCATTAACTACCACAAACATAAATGTTTTCTCAACTTATTTAGACGCTGCACCATGCAACGTGAAGGATACACATGAGTTTATATACTTTCATGTCATCCAAGCCTGAACAGGAGCAATCGAAAAACCAACAGTGAACTCGAACAGTGGACATCAAAATCATTAGTTCATGCCTTGATCACTGACATGCTCAGGTTGTTGAATTCACACGTTGGCAAATGAAAAGATGAATCCGCACGAAGACAGATCCACAAAAAGATGTGTATTTCGACTCCCAACTAGAGGTGACGCAACATGGACTGGCAACCGTTCTTTAATAGTTAGAGTGGGGAGGCAATTTCTAGATTAACCAGTGCCAAAAATGGGAAAAGGAAAGGTCAGATTTGTAGAAAAAATTAATGATTCCCTATTAGAATTGGTGCGAGAAATTTTGGGCAGGTTGAAGCGAAGCCTTGCCAAACGATCGAGGGTATTTTGCACTGCGGCATATGCTCAACCAGTGGCAAGCAACGTAGTTTAATATAATACGATATAATATAATATCGTTCAGCTGTAACACCCTTTCGGTGCCTAGCTGCCATGCCACCAGAAGGAAACACTATGGCTGGGATACTGCGAGGTTGCCCAAGCCTAGACAGGGGAAGTCGAGAAGCAGAGGTCGGGTTCGAACCACGGACCTTCCGGTCAGTAGATTCGCGCTCTAACCACTTGAGCCATCTTTAAAAAACATCACACAACAAACAACATAATATAATGTAATATGTTATAATATATAGTATGATGTGTCATATTTCAATGCAATATAGTATAGTACAATATAATATAATATGATATTTCACAACGTAATATGTTACAATGTAATATAAGGATGTAACATTATGTAACCTAATACAGTATAATGTAATGTAAAACGATATACTGCAGTATAATATATAATACCATATAATATATATATATATATAATATAAGGTTATAATATAGCATAATATAAATATAATATAGTAATGTAATATAATATGCTGTATATTATACATTTACGTAATATATATACATGTAATATAATATGATATAATTTTAACGTGAAATGCTGTCGCCAGAATTGGTTCCCGCAATCTTCGTTACGTTGTCCGCTGGGTACTTTAAGCTCAGTAAGTGTAAAAAGGGCGCTGCTGCTTGCATGACTAATTTCATCCGGCGTATTTCAGACTGGTCCTTGGAACGCTATATAGCATAACTTCTCTTTTATCACACGAAAACTAGAAACGACTTATTAAATGTTGACCACCATGTTCCTTGTCAAAAGCAAACGTGGGAAATGCCGTGAGGTGATCATAACATTGGGGGTCGCATTATGTGTTCGCAGGACTGAGTAAGTGAGAGTCCAGGGACCTATGGGTAGCGACCCTCCTCTTCTGAACGAACCCCTCTTCTAAGTGACGAAAAGACCGAATAGTTTGAATCGATCGTTTTTGCATACTGACTTTGTTGTCACAGTCTTCACCACGTTGCTTACGGAAGTCAACAGTTTTAGGCCTCAACAACCCAATACTATGCGACGAGGATGCGATTTGTATATTCTGGGAATCGATGGCCATCGCTTCAATCTGAACCCGTAAAAGGTTTAGCCGTCACATCTCAAGACTCATGGCAACCATATTTGCTAGAGTCGCCAGCGTCTGTTGTAGACTGTTTTTGGTCACTTTCTAAAACACTTCCTTCAGAGGAAACCTGCTATTGGATCCCGAGTTTAAGTTCCTCATAAACTTGAATGTGGCATAAAAACTATTTTTAAAGACTAGCAAATTAATGAAAGTGGTAAAAGGGGTGAAAAGTTTCACAGGCATGTCCATTTTAGGGTAATGCAAGCTAAGGCAAGGCTCCCCTAGTAGCTCATCAGATTGACTTAACCAACTGAATATATCGATCGACGGGTTTCCACAATGCATTATCGAGCCCTCTTCATTTGACCGCTTTTCGTGAGTTAGTCTAGTTTCCACCGTCAAGTTTTTGGTCCACTCAGACTTTGATGCATGAGAACCAATCCGTTTGCGTTCTATCGGGTGGGTGAGGCTGGCACGTTCGTTTGGTAAAGGCATTACTTACTGTTTTTTTATCACACAACACAATAGCTAAATAAATAAATAAACAACCCACTGTTTTCATGCGCCGTGATCTTCTTCCTCAGTTTCTATTCACCTGATCGTCTAGAATGTATTTCAGTACTCCATACGAGGGCACTGCTCAAAACCAGATGAATGAGCAAAGCAGCGGTCAAGTCTCTGCTTATTTGATGTGATGCACATTAGTTCAGATAAAAGCGCATGACTTAATGAGCTCAATTTTCAACAGCTATCTACACCGCCGACTAATTATTTATTATTTATTTTTTAATGAGCCATTTTTTCAGGCATTCTAAAGAATCCTTTCAAATCTGATGGCTCCTCTAGGAAAAGTTTCTTCCTTTACCGACTATCATCAGAGACACCTTGCGGCTCCAAACATCACTTTGTGCAATGGGCTGTTTGTCCCACCAGGTCTACTTTTCTGCAAGACGTAATGGAGGGTCAGTTGTTAAGACACCTAATGAGGGGAGAACGCATTTCTTCCGGTGACCACTTGTACTTGTGTGAGTGTGCGTAAAGGAAAGACGTTTATCGGCCACACTGATGGCAAAAACACGTTATATGGACTGATGAGGAGGGTAAGTACATGCATGACTGCTCGGGTATGTGTATACACACGACTACCCTCCAGTCCGCCCGGTACGATATTTACTTCACCGCAGCTTTGTTGGGTGGGGAGTGTTGTACATCATCCATAAATTTCTTCTCACCTACGCATCCCTAATGAGTAAACCGAGTGGAAATATACGAACCACTACCACATTCTAGATGAAAATGGTGAGCGCAGAAAAGTTTGGGAGCTGTTGAGTTGGACCTGACTTGGATCGGATCACATCGATGATCCCTCATAGGGGATCGCTCGCGTTTGTTATGACAAATAAATGACAGTATAACGAACAAAGTACATGGCCGCTAAACCATACAGCGAGAGCATCTGAGTATGTTGAACATCCGTGAAAGATTGTCTCAACGCAGAACTACGGCCAAGAAGAATGGAAGATAACGGATTCAGGTTCTGTCAGTCGATTGAGAGCGTGTGTGGCTTGGTTGGTATAACAAAAACCTCGGAAGGCTCTTGTTGTTGTACACCTGTCCAGGCGAATCATACAGCGGTTCATGAATCGGTAGCCTGATGGCCACGTAGTGGGGAATCTAGGAGCCTGCTCTCTTTTAACTGAAGCATGATCAGAGTCTGTTTGTTTTTTAATGTGGAGTAAGCAATCACTGAAACTTCCTCTAATTAATAGAGTGGAAAGCTAGTCTGAAGAATGAACTTACTACTGAAATAAAGTTAATTGGTTTGCCCCTTTTTGGTTGCAAGAATGAATAGTCTTCCAAACGGTAATCGACATTTTACGGTACACTATGTTTCTCTCCTCCCTTTTTAAATCTTTGTTGATTCTTCGAACCTCACAGTTGACCATCATCTGATCGATTCTTTTTGAGCCGTAAAACACGCCTTCACTTATACGAGACGGGGCTAATCTTCGAAAGTTTACAGCTGGTAGCTTCACAGTACGTGAAAATTGCATACTATTCACTTAGGTCTACAAAGGTTGTACCTTTTGTTCTTTTTTAAGCACCCACATAACCCCATCTTTCTCTCCACCCATGTTTCGCATTCACAGAAAAGGCAGCTGAGACCGAACCCGCCTGGAAAGATGTTCTCAGCATTGACTCTACAACTACATTGGTCTGGCGCATTAACGTGAGTTGCATGGTGCTTCGTTACTCTTGTGTGCTAGGAATGTGAGGCAATGCTCCGTGGTGTCCAGCAAGCTGACTTAAGCGAGAACGAGGTCAAACTTTTGACACTGATATTTGATTTCGTTTTGCACGGAGATACACAAAAGTCGACTACTACACACCATGTGTACAGGTGCTGCTTCTTCACTTTGTCACGTAGGAGCTTTTCGGATTTCCCCCGCTTACGTTCCGACACCCGCTCTAATGTGTTCACAGTTGAGATGCAACTTTCAGTTAACGTGCGCTTCATCGGACCTCTGCGTACTACTTTACTGGGATTACCGACATTTCACCACACAAGTTGGGCACCATTACAGTATGGAATGAAAATGATTATCCTAAAGTTGTTTCATGCTAACCAGGCGCATCCGCCCTCTTAAGCATATCGGACTCCTGTGAGCCATTGTCGGACGGGTCTGCAACAGGTCTTGAAAAAACGTGATCCACTGCACTTCTTGCGTTGGATTGGGATTAACATACCTGCGTCGTTCCTTCACTACCTCCTTGGCTCTGCACTTAGGCGCTTCTTCCAATACGAGTAGCTATTAGTTATCAGCCATAATGAACACAAACGATTACAATGCTCGTTCAACACGATCATAAAACGGACAAACGTAACAGTGGAACAACATCTACAGTTTGTACTATCAAGAGCAGTATAAATCAATAGTCGGAGATAAAATATCAGAGTGTATTCTAGCCAGTACTTCCTTATGTGAATTTCGGATCTCCCAGTGAAAATAAATAGGATGCCTCCCGATGGTTCAGTCAAACTTTGAATGACAGCCTAAAAAGTAGTATGTTGCAGATTGATGTTACTAACCAGGATCGGTTGAACGGACAACAAAATGTCACTGGGAAAAATCCTGAGCTCAGCTATCTCTAGTGATCCGATATTGTACCTCATTCGAAATCCGATTTGTTTATCATGTTTTGAAAACAATCTCCATTTCGACCGAAGAAGATGTTCTAATCACGTACTGAACCAGTGTTCGCATGGTTTGTGCGTACGTCAAACTAAAATGGCTTGTTTTCGATCTAGCGCATGTTGTAATCAACATATGCGAGAAATCACTAAGTGGTTTTTGGTGAAATCTGTTCACCAGACTCAATAGAACTCATGGTTTTCGTTAACCTATTCACTGAACGCAAGATTCTCTGACCTCCATTCTCTTCATTCTCCGGACAACAAAATGCTCAGTGAATTTGCTTCACCGGCTCCTGGTGACGCTTCCTCAATCCTTTTATTCTAGAAACTATGGGTATTAGGATATTCTCCGACATTCATCACCAAGTTGTGTTCAACAAGGATACCCGTTATCAACTTTCCTATCTCTTATTCGTTTTGAATAAGTTCTTGTTACTTACACTGCTCGGGCGCAGAACCTATCCTTGAGGAAGACCTCAAGGGTCTTTTGTACGTAGACGACATCGCACTACCTGGTTCAGGTCACATCCAACCACGAAGCACAAAAAAATCTGAATAAGCTCGTCATCCGGTTAGGTATTGTCCTATAACTTTCAAAGTGTAAATTAGGTTTAAAGACAGGATGAGCACACCACCAAACTCAGTGATTGACATAATGGACAGATTCACCTGCCTGGGTAGTCGCATCACGCCGGATGCAACAATGCTGACCAGATGAATGTTATGCTTCCGCTTCAATTTGGGCACGTCCGGATCAGATGTGACACTAAGCTATCAATAAAAGCCATGGCGCACAACGCGTCCGGTGTTGCTCTACAGGCTTTTAAACCCTTGCAACTGTGTGTTAAAGACACGAGAGCATTGCTAGTTTTCTCACCAGCATTGTCGCCGAACCGTACATCACGTACATCATGGGAACGTCGAACTAGTAGTGTTGAAGTACGACGAATGGCTTATGGCAATAAATTAACCGCTTGTCCAACCGATGCTTGATTCGGCTGCCCATAGGAACATGATTGGATTGTTATTGATATGCAGGACTATCGGTAGCCCAACTGTACTCAGTCATATGAGAAAGTTTCAGACTGGAGAAAACCACAATCCAGGTAGCGCATGATCTGGGGACGAGGCGCGCATGTGTTTATGTAACATGAGTAACTCGCCAAATTAGTGATTGGTTTTACTCATCGGCATGGTGATGCCACCCAACAAGCGGTATTGTGGCATCAGTCCTTGTACACCTAGGCTTCCCTTCATTCTGTATGATCTGCAGCCACATGCTTCGGTGGACCGAACCACCGAAAAGCACGTATAAAGATCGTGACGGTCGAAGTGAACTGAGTTGAAATGGATTGCTAGATTCGTACTAGTTTATGAGTTATTTCCCGAAAAATGAGCAAACATTTGGCCTGTGTTCCTACCACAAGTGTGCAGGTTCCACAGGTGAACTTCTCTGATGAGTGGGGGGCTTGATTTCCTTTTGTGGCATCTGAGCTGACCAAATTCAACATAAACCTGTTCGATGTTAATGAGTTTGGTTTATCCGCTTCTGTTTGACAGCAATTCAAAGTTGAGGAGGTGAAGAAAGAAACTTTTGGCAAGTTTTTCAGTGGTGATTCCTACATCGTGTTACACACCGAGAAAACTGGAAACCAACTGCTCTATGATGTGCATTTTTGGATTGGCAAGGATAGTACACAGGTAACTCTGCGTGTGAAAGGTATACTCACATGTACATAATGGTTTGTTTGCGGAGTAATCATTAAACTCTCTTCTCTAGAGTTGTTGACCGTGTTATATTAACGGCTTTATTGTTCGGACCAAATATGACTTCGATTTTTAACGTGTTTGAATTTAGGAACGCTATCAATTTTCGTCTCATCTTCATTTCCGACGTTTTCTCCAAATTCGGAATTTAAATTCGGACACATTGGCAGGCATTAGACGGAGATGCTGACATGAAAACTACCAGTCTTTTACTGCTTTTTTACCTGAATGACCCCATTTTTAAAAATTCGATTTCTCAATGATCGATAATCTGAAAGAATGAACATGTTCGTTAATTCACACGTGGTACTTTAGACACATGCAGCGTCGTCTAACGGTGTAGTGGTAGAGCACTTCCCTCGCATATTAACCGCCAGATTTCAATCCTTGGTGTGGCCAAGAATTTGAACTGTTGATGGGGACTCTGCGGGGGAAACAAACTTGTTGTTCATTACCTCAGCCCATGGTATGGACAAACTAGACTAATCGTGCTTTCTAAGGGAAGTGTCATCCGAACCAACATGCTGTAGCCGGCTTGGTGGCGTCGGGTTGTATTGGCCATGATTTTAAAAGTTCACCGATTGTTTTAGCTAGGAGGCATTGCATAACACGGTGCCGTTTGATAAGCAACTAGCTTGTATTCACCCATTTCCAAATCCCACCGTCTAACTCTCGGATGGCTTTATCTCCACAGGATGAATATGCGACAGCCGCTTACAAGACAGTTGAGCTGGACACGCTGCTAGATGACAAGGCCGTACAGCACCGTGAAGTAGATGGTTTCGAATCGGATGAGTTCAAGTCCTACTTCCCAGTCCTAGAGTAAGTGCTATCTATAACCTTTGCATTTTTGTCAGCACGAACGCAAAGATTTTTCTTTCCTGATTATTGTCTATTTGAGATGATGGGGCGCAACGTCCAGCAACTTTCCTTTGGGATCGCCATGTCACACCACCCAGCGAAGTAAAAGCATGACACTGTTGACTTTCAACAGCCTTTCTGATGTGCTTGTCTGAAGTTCTCATCTGCACACTTTTGACGCCAGGCCTGCATTTTGACGAAAACGTCTCAACATGCATGAAGGCGTTCACTGCATTTTAACGCCCTCACAGTTCGGTATGAATTTTTTAATCTGTGTGGTTATCACCTCCATCGAACTGAAAATTTTACCTACAACAATTGTGAATTGTTTAGGTGTTCTTCTGCATTACCCTTTCAAGTGTTCTTCCAAAATAAAATGGTTTTGGGCTCACTTTCTGCAGAGCTGCGTAGGTGCATTGTTATGTGGCGCTGAGGCTCCATAAGAGGTGATTCGTTTCAGCCGAGTAGTTTTGTTCGAACTGACCCTATACAAGTAGGTTATGTTAAGCCAATTTCTGAACTTGACAAGTGAATGGATGCGCGCTGTTAGGGACTTACTTTATGTCCGCTATCGGGTACGACTTATGTAGGCAGAAAAGACCAACGTCTCTGACGTGTGCACCATGACGACAAGTAATGACGGTTTCCGATCGATAACCTTTAGGTGGAATATTCTTTCGCTAAACCATGTTTGCATACTGAACTAGTTAATGTGATTCAGTGCTGGTTACCGCGAAATAAGCCACCCTCACAGTCGGTATTACAGCTGACCACTTTTGCACACTGAAAGTTAGCCTAGTTTTGTACTTACCAACACGTGTAAAGTTTTGCTGCCGGATTAAGCGGTGTGACTCATTCGTATGAAGGTGATTGTGGGATTTGTAGAATTCGCGCTCATATACCTCTCGTTTGAACAGTCGTCCTCTGTTGGCACAATTACTCTGGTGAGTCCACATCAACTTAGAGAAGCACCGGATTCGAGTTTCGCTTTTATTAGAGTTCACCAGTAGTGCATATCCTTGACCGTGTAAACTCGGCAAAAGGCTGAAGACTGTCTCAGGCAAACGTGTTCTAGCACGGTTATGGCGCAGATGACTCGTCCGTTGGATGCTGAGATGTGTGCCTTTGTCGGGTTGTTAGTGCGATCTTCGTGACAAACAAACCCAGGTCTAAATAAAACTTCTCAGTAGTGTCTTGAGACGGACTAACCCGAATTGATGAGAAAAGGTTCTTCTGCTAGAATGTCCCCTTCTGAAGCCAGGTGAACTAAGAATAGCGGTTTTCTTATTGGTTGTTGTTTTCCACCAATGGAGTTTAGCGTGAGGGGTTCGTCATGAGAAAATCCACTGTCCGATGAGATTGCTTCTTGTCAAGAGGTCCGCCTCATACTTTTTGTCTAGAATGCATAGTTGTCACCTAATAATTGGACAAACTCTGAAGGGACCGGCAGGGTTCTCCCGGCAATGTGTGCAAAGGATGACAATCCTACTCGCTAACAATGAAAAATTTGGAAAAGCATATTTTCAAGGCCAAGAATTCGAGGACAACTGTGTAACCACACACTTCAATTACGAGTGTTTCCGAATACAGTTCAGGTGAAATGAAACACATCATACGTTGCCAAAGTCCTTGCATCAGCTTTGCTCTTTGCTGAGGTTGTGGACGATAATGCGTGTAAGTCTCCACTCCTGACTTAAGCTACACCGCGTCAACAGAAGCCATGTCACACACTTCCCCGACGTTTGTTCGAGGTAGGAGCATGACAGTTGTCAGAAAAATTCCGGCCAATCAGGTTAGAGTGTCAGCTGCTGCCCTCGCACTCTGCGGACGTGTTCGGCTTCTAGCCAGTACACCCTGTATGTATCATTTGCACCGACTGAACAGATGTAACCCTATAGCCCATGAAATACGCGGTGCAGACCTTCCATCCACGGACGACATTGTAGGTGGATGATTAATTTCGGCCATGGTCACACCAAGAACCGATTGTTATCAGAACCAACATCATGTTCTTGGTGTTTTTCTAAAGTGCACATAAGCTTGATACAGGTTGAAGGCAATAAAATGTGCTAGAAACCGGAGGTCAACTGGTCGTTTTTAGGGTACGCTGACGTTATTTCATATGTCACACTCCCATTGGGTCGAAAGGGATTCTATTTGACTCCCTGTTATACAGAACTCTATGATTCCATGCTCTGTCCCACGTTCTCGGCTATTTTTAATGTGACAAGGATGTGACTAATTTGGTCTGGGTTCAACAGAAACATTGAAGCATTTTTCTTCGCTCTTCCATTAGGAAGCTGGCTGGTGGTTATGCAACTGGGTTCAGGGAACGGAAACCGGAAGAACTGCCCAAACGTCTGCTACTTTGTCACGGTCTGGATCGTCGTCACGTGGAACTGACCGAGGTTACTTTTTCTAGGAAGTCCCTCAATTCCAATGACGTGTTCATTTTGGACCTGGGAACCAAGGCATATCAATGGAATGGCCAAAATGCGAGCAAAGATGAACGTTTTAAGGTGAATTGAGTTGATGCTCTGATTTCGACTGCGCATCGAACCCCATCATTTTTCCATCTGCTTTCCATATTTGTCGCATCGATTAGAGAACCAAAAAGCTAACTCCCAATAATCTTGCATAAACACAGCCAGCTGGTGGGGATTATATACTCGTTTTAGCGAAAGATGGGAACGCAGACATTCATAGGTGACATTTGTAGGGTTTAAACGATATCAAATGTAACCGCGGTTATCCAGCCGCCAAAATGCTCTTCATTACATAACCGAGCGACAAGGTTAGGTCAAAACGTCTGTTTGACCATACTCGTTTGTGCTCAGTTACCAGTTTAATAAAACCGATTTGTGTCCTTCTTCGGGGGTCGCCGAATACCTTCAAAACGGTTGACGGATTCGGGCGGCCAGGCTCAACAAATCATTCTAGGCAAAGCATATCTCTTGGAAAAGTAACGTGGTTAAACATATTCAAGCTTTCTGCAAAGCAATTTTCATAGGAACCTAGAAACCAAAACTAGTAATTCAATCTGCCCACCTACTCTGCAACTGACCTGCTCCCTCAAACTACGATTTAGTTTTCGTTGTTTTATCTCAACAAACTGTGGGTAATTTAAATGTCAACATCTAGTAACTGTTTTTCCGAGTTCTGATGGAACCGTTTGAGGCCGTCCAAAGTTTCCAACTTTCTTATTGTGTCACTTTTTTGAGAAACTACCTCACTTTGGTCAAATGATGAGAATGATAGAGAAATTGAGTGTGAATTATTTTCTTGACTGAACATACTACTCATAAGGTGGCTGAAAACTCTTCGAAAGACCACAACCGGTGTCGTTCCTCTTGAAGCTCATCAGGTGCGTTCAGCACCCGAGTTTCCGTCAACCTTATGTTTCACTGGAATAGTGTCGAATTACATACAATTGCGAATTCAGTTTGCTAATCAAGTCAATACACGATGTGTAGCTTGATTTATTGGGTGTGCTAATTGAATTAATCATTTTGCGTATCTCTGCATTTCAGGCGGGTGAGTTCATGCAAGCCCTAGAATCGGAGCGAATGGGACGCTGTCCGACGGTGGTTGTAGATGAATCTGACAGAGAAGGAACGGTAAATTTCGCTTGTTGCTATTTCATGCTCTTTATATCTGGACAAGGTTTTGGTAACGGTGTTCTGCATGTTCGGGTGCAATCACATCTACCTGATCAATAAAACTCATTTAAAGTTGATGTTAATCCGTTTATTCCAGCAAGCCCATAGAACTGAATGAAGAAACCTGCACCCTCATTGCACGGCCAGTACAAAAGACTCAAAGACCGCATCGAAAATCGGTCCTGAGTGGAGTCAGTTCGTGAGCAAAGGTCGTGCCAGTGTTGTCTTCCGACGTCAAATTTGGCCTCCGTCAGCTTCTTGAAAAAACATGCTCGCTTGGCAGCAATCTCTATGATATAGAAAGCGCTCTAATGGAATTTTACTTCGAGGTGGCTTTTGATGTTTAGTCGAACTCACGCAAATACCTACGCAGTTGTAGCCTTCAGAAAGATTATCCCCTACTAGAGGTTACACTTAACAGGGCTTCTTTCAACAAATGAGCACCCGGAAGAGACCACCTCCAAAAAAGGTGGTGTACTCTGCATGGTTTTCGTAGAATTACTTCTTATCAGCAAGTGGCGAGTACCCATCAATAAAGAGAGCAGTAAACGAGGGAATAATACTGGTGTAGGGAGGAACGCCCTTCGCAGCCGTTGTTTACAAACTATTGAACAGGAAAGTAAACATCTCATATGCACCTCATTTATAAAAACTGAACATCTTCACACGTCTTGTTCAACTTTCGTGGATATTCATTGACTATCACGCAAATGTAAACGAACGTTGCAAAGCATTTCCGCAGGTTCCTTAATAAACCCTATGGGGGTGCACATTCCATCAGACCCGAGGCGGAGTTACGAGAAAACCACACACTACTCGCATTCCTCAACAGTAGCATCCGCCATTACACTGGTAGTAAGTTGTCCTAAGGCCTAAAAAGCCGAAGTCCCGAATGACGGACCACCACTGGGTCTTTAATTAGCCTTAGCCTGATTTACTTGTTTCTGGGTTGCGCGACAGCTGTGCGCTGTCAGCGGATGTTGTACCTGAGCAGTTTGCAGTGGGAACAGGGTATCGTGAGGTGTTCGGCACTAAGTTCTATACGAATATCTTGGCAAGTATTAACTTGTTGTGGAGCGCTGGCTCCTTGAGTGTATCTTCTCGGTTATTTTCTATAGCAGACGCTGTTAAAGATTGATAAGTGAGCTCTAAAACAAAACAAGTGAACAACTCGAAGTCAGTCTCAGCAGCACTGAACAGTGCTGCAACCGGTGAATTTTGTAGCTCATTCACTAGACCTTTTCTGCTTATGAAGATGCCTCGACCAGCCTTGCTTAAATCATGTTCTGTCAGGAATAGCCACCACTCGTTTTGCCTGACGCACCAAACCAGTGAACTTAAAAGCGGTCACAGGCAAATAAAGAAAAAGTCGTTGTTCCAAAGCATCATCTGCTGTGTAACGAACAATACGTGGCTCTTTGTACTTTCGAGTCACAGACTTCCCAAGAGGAGGTAAGTTGTCTAACTGTTGGTGGTGCTTGCCAGCTAGGGTATATTAACTGCCCTCTAACAACCTGCCCCACTAAACCTCGTATTTTTCCCTGTGTGGTTTGCAGCCAACGGAGGTGTTCCCGTTCTCTAGTACCTTATTCTGTTTGGCATCAGGCCGCCTTTGAAACTGATTTATTATTGTTTATCTCTTATCTAGAACGAATTTCTTTCGCACTTGCCCGATGAGCCGGTCCACGAAAAACCGAAACAAGAAGTCGAAAAGAAGGCTATCTACAGGTAGGCCAGGTGCCATAGTGAGTCCATCTTAGTAGTAGTTTTGTGCGCATCTGCTTAAATTCAGGTTATGGGTACAGGAGTTCGTGTGATTACGAGGCCTGTCCAAACAACTTAGATTTTTTGCCAATCCTGCAGTTGTTAACTTTGCGTTCAGGGCTGCAGAGCACAAACATTCGGTTTAAAAATACAGTATTAGATCTCGTGAATTAAGGAGAAGAAAAACAATTGATTTATAGTGGTACGTGCTTTAATCGAGCCACAAGTGGATTAAAATGGAACTAAATCTAGGAACCTACGTGTTGATAGGGTTGTACAAGGTAAAGTCGAACCTGCACGCATAAACAAGTTTGACGTGATGTGCCGTAGATATATTGAGTAAGAGCAGTATGAAAAGAACACACACAGGTAAACAAACGAACTGCATCAGTGTTAGAGAGAACCATGCATAATCATTGACGTGGATTATTTCCCAGGTTGCGGCCGCTACCTGCTGTGCAGTATATCGAACAGGTGTACATCGGACACATTTTGACTTAGTCAACTTATCGGTCGGTCAGTCAATACAGGTGCGACATTCTTTCGTGATTGAAAAGTTCGTCACATTTGGTGACTGAATCCCTCCGCATGATTGGCTGGTTTTCCTAATGATTTGTATCACGCCTCTGGATTCCACGCGTGGCAGTTTGCACTGGAAGACGTTCCCGTCTGGTGTGTTTTCATTCTGATTTAGGGGCTTCACACTCAGCAGTAGGTAAGGTGGGTAGTGGTGAATTGCTGCGACAGTTCCCATGGTATTCCTTCAGGGAATGTGACCAGACAACAAGGACAATTTGCTACGTCACAGCAGCGTCCGCTCGAAGTGGTGAGAGCGCACCTGTCGTTACAGTCAGCAGCAACAGGCTCAGTTGGCACTATGTGAGAAGAATTCAATACTGGCCGGATAACGGCCTCATTTCCGGAAAATGGATTCGCCGCCAGGAAGACCTGAAAGTTGATGGAGTCATCATTTTGACGCACAAATAGCTACAAAGGCTGCGCCGAGTACATTCTGGGACCGATCAATTGGGGGGTTTCGGAACCACTTGTAGCTTGTTCATCATTGTGTATACCAGGTTGACCCGTGGTTCCTCTTGCATGCATTTTGCTTCAACTCTATGCCATTCGAAATGGTCGTAATTGAGGTTTTTCTATGGAACATTCTGAATGTGACTGGCCCGAATCAAGAACCATTTTTGTCCGTCTGACCAGTCTGTATAGCACACCGAAAGGCTCAATTCGGGATGCTGGAACAAACCCTACCATCTCTCATTGTCTTGCGAGCCAGAGTTTTAAGTCCAAAACTGTAGGTGGAGTGCCTCGAAAATTGATCGACCCCACAATACCTCACTTCGGTCGTGCACTTCAAGCCGCTTAGGACGAGCTCAGATGTTCCGTATTTCACTCTTCGGGCATCTGGTGATTCTGACGCCCCAAGGCTGAAAGCGTTTTACTGAACTGGATCCCAGTAAACAGTCGAATTTCCGCTGTACGGTTGTCTAGTTCCATTGATAACAATGCAGGTCAACGCGATAAACGATGTTTATTTGTCGTATTAGCACACGCTCCGATAGACTGCAGTTCCGAACCTTGGAAGTTAGGAATTCTGCGACTGCTTCGGTCAGCAAGAAGAACGGATATAGTAATCCTGATGCGTGATATGAACGCCCAACTTGGACGACTTACCCTGAGGGGTCGACGCCCAGCGTGCGGATAATGGGCAGCGACCTCTCCAACTGCATGCTGAACATCGTGTGCTCCTAGCCAATACAAACGTTCAGCACAAACGCTCACACCTAGCTACTTCGAGGCCACCAACCGCAAACTATTCACGGACTCAGTTGGATCATGTAGCTGTCAGTTACCAGTGGAGAGCCTCAATTAAAGATTGTCGTTCTTTCTATGGGTATACAACTCGGCTCTGATCATGCCATTGTGCGAGCCCGGTTATCACTTCACTTTTCGTCAGCATTACGCAACTCCGTCCATCAACTTCGACAAGTTTCAGTAGCTCAGCAGTGTCAAGCTGATCTGTTTGTAAACCTACTGGAAACGCAGTTATATCACTGACAAAAATTGATTGGAAGTTGAATAGAGGCGAGTTAAGGAAGCTATGCGCTTAGCTTTCATAGCTGTCTCTCCAAGCCATCCGCCTCGACCGGACATCATCAAAATCATCCGATCTTATTGCTACCAGAAAAGCCATACCAACAGGGCTGAGACGATCGTCGCGACTCTTGTTTTTAATCTTGCTTCATTAATCAACTCAACCCTAGATGCGATTACCTTTGCCTCTTGTAATGATTTGACTTGTCCGTATACGCATTCACCTGGCCGTAGATTGATTGTAAGTGGATCGCTGACGAAATAATGCGAAATATAGTGTTTCACACCACTCCAAGACTGTCCTCGAAAAGTGTGCTTCTGAGGCGAGGGGAAAGTTGTTCGATTCGAAATTCATTCTCATTACAAAATGGAATGTCTCTCAAAGGCAGTGCTTTCGACAAAAGAGCAACCTAGTTCCTGTGGTGCATATGCCACTCCATACTCAAAACTTCGGCTTCATCTGCTAAGCTAGGACAACAGCAATGGGTTCCATTCAGAAACTGGTGATTTATTTACCATGAGTGCCATTGGATCAATCTGAGGGCACAATTTTAGGTAAAGCCCCAACAGTCCAACTGTTGGTGACAGAAATCATCCAGCTAATGGAACTGGTACCGTTGGGCGCATATACATGTACAGATCACACGTGCACTGCATCATACGATTTGGTGAAACACCCAATTGTGTGCATGTCATACGATGAAATGAACCGTAGCAGACGTGCTTTTTGGCACTACACAAGATGACATTGTACAGTGCGGCTTTCATTTGGCCTACAGTGCATTCAAATATAACCCTACTGATGTGAGCTCTCGATGAAATGTCTGCGTGTCTATTTCTGGAAGACGTAGAACATAGTCCGTAGACGGGTTTCAGCATGTTTCATAAGTCCCTTTAACGAGCGTGACCCTACAGACAGGTCAGGTTGCGTAGGAATCAAGGAGGAGTTTGACAATTTCGCAGGATTGTAGAACTAGGAGTAGCCTGTGCACACAACCGAGCAAAAGCACATGTTAAAAGAATGTTATTACACCAGTTTATTTCTTGAATGATTCACCTTATATGTCAAGGGTCAAGTGCAGTCAAATTCACGTGACAAGGCGATCGTTGAAAACAATGAAAACGTGGATCATCCTACACAACATCAAAATACAGTCTTATTCCTGGTCATTTAGTAAACTAAATCCTTTGTGTGCATTTCATTCATATTAGTTGATCTTTATTCTAGCTGTGTGGAAAATGCTAATAAAATGTGTCTTCCAAAGAGAGCGCTTCCAAGAAGAGGGCGAGTTTGACCGGTCTCGAGGATCTATGCGCCTTGTTTGAGGTGGAACTGGAGATAAATTCATTCATTTTCTAACAATACTTCTTACTGTCGGGATTTTTCGTCTATATTGAGAGAGAAAATCCCCATAATTCACCTCGGAAGTTGGTCTGTAGTCCGGCTTGACAAGCGGTCTCCTCAGGGTCCTAGAATTAAACAAAAGCTCCAAGGGGTTAAACAAAAGCGACCTCTCCAGATGGGGGCCAATGAGGCTACATCTTTTATACTGCCATAGACTGGTATCATGATGACATCCGTTTGCAATACTATCCAACCAAATGCGCACGCTCTAGAATTACATACACTGTCTCGTGTATTCTCATGGGCAATTAGCACCGTTGGGAAAATTTGTCTGAAAACAGGCTATTTCGCGGGATGAGGGGCCACAACATCAACCCACTCACTGACACGGCTGCGCAAATTAAAAGGCTAAAACCCATATGTATCACTATAAATCCGAATTCTAGGCAGCGACCTACCAAATGCGCTCTGGTAAGCAAAGTTGGATCGACGGATTATGTCTATTCGAACGCCCGACAGTTGGTGTTGCTTTTACTCCCTTACAGGAAGAGAAACTTGAGTTTCTTTAAATAACCAACTATAAGCGGTGTATTGAGAGTTATGGTAACCGCTGACACTGAGGTAGCTCTGCCCTGTAGGTTGTGCCGAATGTATCATTTATGAATGACAGTTTACACCAAGTATTTTTTACTTCATACTGCGAAATAAATCAAAGGTTACCGGACATACTTTATCCAACATTTTCGGTAGATAGCTTCAAGCCGTTTAAGAAGACGGTCTCGTTTTGGTTTTTCAGGCTTTCTGACGAATCGGGTCAACTCAAGATTACTCTGGTGTGCGAAAACAACCTGCCACGCGGAGCACTTACTCATGATGACGCTTACTTCATCGACAGTGGCAATACACTGTTTGTCTACATCGGAACTCAGTGTTCTAGGACTGAAAAGCTGAATGCATTGGCTCATGCCCACGTAAGAGATATTGGTTATGTGTATGTGCATACTCACAAGTATGTATCCCACTTCCCTGAGGAAACTTTCTTACGTGTTGATCGTGATTCTTATTGTGCACTCGAGTATTCGCTTTATACAGGTGATCGAGCGTTTTCATCCCTTTGGTTGTCTTATCCAACTAACGGAACAATTGACATATGGCAACAAAAAACGTTTGTTTATCGTAGAAGCTGAATGGCAGATGTAGCCGAAGGACACGGCCTGCGGCGTTACGGCGCGAGTATTGGGTTTGACTTGTCAAGGGATGGAGGAAGGACACGGTGGGTTGGCATCCGTGTCCGGGTTTGCTTGTCCCATCGAACTACTCTGATGGATTTCCGAGCACAACAGGTAATGCCACACGTGGTTTGTGATGAGCAACCAACTGAACGTTCCCTATCAGGCGCACGCCCGGGGGTTAACAGGAGGGGGCAGTTTTAAGACCATCAGCGTACCCAACTGGTGGCTTATATTTATCTAGTTATGCGAGGACAACTGAACAGTTCAGGCCCACAGTGTATGCAAAAGGCGATCTTGTGGCCTGCACCACTTACAAGACGCAACCGAGGCACTCACATACGGCTGGCTGATTGGTTGTTGATCTGTCCGGAGAGCTTGACAGTTGGATTGCAAACGTTTCATTACCATTCGCGGTGACATCGTCAGTACGGGGTTGAGTGGGTTAATTCCTCCTCTTCTGTCCGTCTCTATTTATTTTCTAAACAGTATATAGTAAATCTAAGGTGCTTAGTTGCTCCCGAGGTGGCTTTCTCTTCATTTGGTTGGTCGGCTTGGAATCTGGGTTGTGTTGTGACATCATTTCCCTGCACCTGGTTGGTTGACTGGCTGGTGCTAGCCGCCATTTGGCCTGGTCTATGCAATGGTCGTAGAGAGTCATCCCTATCACCGACGTAGACGTGACACTCCAAAATGTGGTGTTGGGGTGGGTCTGTTTGCAAATATGTGCATCAACTACAAAAAGTAAATTGTAGTAAAACGGCACTCAAAGTGAGACGATGTGATACAATACAACAAATGCAAGAGGAATTTCAGATGGCAATGAACCAAACGGACATCCCGGTAATCCAAACCAGAAGCCGTCGGTGACGAACTATTTAAGGTTCGTGCGTTTTGATGGAGTGCATACACGTAAGCAGGTATACTAGTCTGATGAGAGCTGGTACACCGTACTAGCGCGCACTGTCTAGTAACAGCCCGGTTACTCGGCCGAATGAATAGGTTACAACAAGTGAACTACTGGTGAGATTACGCTTGAACGAAAACCGGTAGCTGAATGGACACGACTGCATAAAGATGCAGTCATAAAGCGACTCTCGAATAATTTGAATATGCCTTAGGTACTGGATTGTTGCGCCGACAAAATGTACTCTACGCCTGGCTAACAAAGCTGACATACCGCGCAGAATCCCTGTCCTTCGCTACCTTCATCTTTCGAAGCCCGATCCCAAAACAGGAATGAAATCAGTATTCAGTGAAAAAGAGTTTCTTTTGTAACGGATCGGCTGTCACATTAAATGTGCCAGCAAGCTGTGCCACGGCTTACATGGCTAAGCGAATTCTGATTGGCCAATCACCTTTCATTGATTCGTTGTTTGTTGGGACAGATGAGCTGTCAGCTGTGTAGCCTAATGTCATCAATTTTGATAAGCACCGAGACATTTTGTTTATAGCGTGACTACTGTGGAAGAACAAGTTCCACCAATGTGGGCGGTTTGTTGGGAACACGGAACGTGGAGACCATAGCGGGTTTGGTGCGCTAAACGGCCGAATATTACATTCACTAGTACTCAGGGAAACTCGAGTCGTGATGCAGTAGGATAATTACGGTACCGTACGAAAAAATGGATAAGCACTGACGTGTTTCTAGTACGTGGATAGAGTTGTAACTCCTGCCGTTATATATAAACACCGTAGGTCATCCTGTCCACCGTCAGTGGATGCAAACTTTGAAGTCAATTAAGTTTGTGCTTAGGTGATTCCATGCAGCTGTTTATCTGCCCCATCAATAAACAGAATGAAGGCGGTCAGTAGGAAGGGAATGCTTACAGCAACCGCTATGCAGTATCGGAGACCATAAATGTCTTTCAGACATGGGCAAGATGTCCACTGGATGTAAGACTCTTAAGGCTATATTAGTCAGAGGCAAGGATTGAATAAGGAAACTATTTACACGTTACTCGCGGACTTGAAACCAAAGAGAGATTTGTCATGATACGAATGTTGTGATTTCCTGCGTAGCCCGCAATTTGTGTTGTCCGTTTGATAACCTAAGGGCGGTTTGTATTGTGTATCTAGTCCGCATGTTCCGCTCCCACAATACGGCTATCCAGACGATGGACATGCCAGTGGCCGCAATGCTTTGACGCCACTTGCTCCAGACGACCGATGACGTGTGAGGGACTCGTTACGTGCACAGGCCACGAGACTGTCATACGCTTATTTCTCTTTGTTGTTTAGCACAGCTTTCATTTCCCTCAGATATACGTTCATATGCAGGCGCTTTTACCTTCCTGTTACGACTGGTATAATCCTAACCTAACAAACATCTCTTTGATGGACGTGAATGCTGTTTCAGTGTCCCAGGTGGGTTTGTGACCAACCAATGTCGAGAGTATCCAGTCGTCCAGACACTAGATCTGTCTGGCTTAAATTATTTGGTAATAAGTTGCGGTCTAGTGATGGAAAATCGCTTCACTTTCTATTCATTGTAGGAGTATCTCAAAGGCACCAAGCATCCTTTAATCCCAATCACCGTGGTATCTGAAGGCCGCGAATCAAAAGAATTGGACAAGGTTCTCGAATGAAAACGTCTCGAGTCGTGGAATTCCATGAAGTAGCGGCAATTGGCGGCTTCATATCGCTTTGCTTAAACCACTGCTTGCGTGTGCCTTATCCAACTGTTCTCACGTAAAGTCTTTTTTGGTTTCCTTCTTTCAACTGACTTAAGTTATTGTCCGACAGAAATAAATATGCCCTCGAGTCTGCTAGCAAAACTTTTGAGAATAGTCATTGAACAGATAAATGGAGTGACTTTTTGATGGTATGTGATTCGGAATTTCAGACAAGAATTTATCTTGAAAGTAAGGTTAATCTACACCGAAAAGCCGAGGAGCACTGTACAGCTATTTCATCCTTTAAAGCATTAAGTGACCTTGGGCAGTTTGAGGGGTATACAGGGAACAAAGCAGCCGTATAATGATATTGTTTCGCAAACCCTATGACCCCAAACATGCCAAACGTAGTAAAATCACAGAAAATGAAGGAGACTGTCTTCCCAGCAAATCAGTCAGTAAAAACGGGACGCTACAACAGCTTGCGCCGACTGATCAACAATGCTTCAAAATCTCCATTCACCTTGATTGCCTACAGCTGGTAACGATTTCGGAACGGTGATTGCGGTGGTGTCTCGTTAATGAAGACGTGACCTTGGAACCGATTTCTATGGCAGTAGACTGCAAGTCGCCTAACAAACTCATTATCTGATTAGTTAGATATTCCTTTGGCCGAGTTTCACGTCTCCTGCAAAGTCTACCTATGTATGTTTCACCGCAACTGCAAATGAACCGGTATGTCCTTGTATAAACTGCAATTCGTAATGAATAGTCTTCAGCTGTAACATTCTTCCGCTGCCTAGCTGCTATGCAACTTGGATGAAGGACGTAGGCTGGGGTACTGTCAGGCTGCAATTCGCAGCTGAGCGGAATTAAAGGTACATCGTCAGAGCACATTTAGTGTCTCTCTCTTGAGGAGCTGGACGCGCTGTCATTTGTACATGATACTTCAAAGTGGACAGATTTCTTTGAAACCGTCATTATTGGTTCTCTTATTCAGTCTAGCTTTCGATTACGCAGGACAAATCGTACATCGCAAAACGAACTTCAGCTTCGTATTCAGTATATCCAGCGGACAAATTCTCCAAGTACTGTAGTAGGGATCTCCTGTACTGGATAGAACAAAGTACTGTCCGTTCCAGTTCCCGTTAGTTTTCACGTTTAAGCAGTATGAGGTGATTGCGAAAATCCGCAGACAGCCCTCTACCGGTTTCACCCCTTTTTGGGGCCTGCCAGACATGTGTGGAAAGCAATTCCAATTAAGCAGCATCTTGTCTTAAATAGATTCCAGGGTATAGATGCATGTATAGGTTCTGCGAACAGAGACTCCATTGAACCTCTCTTGTCATATTCACCCCTTTCGTACCAGTGAGCGCACCAAAACGACAAGCCGACACGGTGTCCGGCGCTTTAATCAGGTCGACAGGCTAGTAGATGTCTGCTTAGGAGAGTTTGCTAAACCAAACTACTAAAGAACCACGTATGAGTCTTTGGCTCACAGGAAACCAAAATACTAACGAACCACGTATGAGTCTTTGGCTCACAGGAAACCAAAATACTAACGAACCACGTATGAGTCTTTGGCTCAGCACGTTTGGTTGAAGGATATCATAAACGAGAGATCCAACTAGGATTCAGTCAAAACCAGATAGGTTTGCAAACGAGTGTAGTTCGCGAGTTCAATCAGAACAAGGTCGACGAGAGCTCGGGGTCTGCGCCTAAATGAACCCCAAGAAAAGCGAAGCGCTGTCGAACTCTCCAGCAACCTCGTGAGCAGTGTTCCGTCACTACCAGAAATCTGCTAGGTTCAGGCAGATCTTCTGCAAGTTCCTACACGAACGGCAAAAGGTGATATAATAAAAAACGATGCACAACACGATATCATACACGGTGACAAAGATAGATACCACAGAAAACAGAGAGAACCTGGCAACCCAAGCCAGGGATGCTCAGCGGCAAACCGCATGAGGTTCCTTTAGGTTTGAGCGGAGGCACCTTCCGAGATGACGGTGAGGGTTTGTTTATATGGTTAACACGATGTGAAACGTACGCTCATTTGGAAGCATTTTTCTGATAACTCAAAAGTTAAAAACGTAGCTTGTAGGAAATTCGGTGTGGCTGCAATGTAGGATATCGACCATTCTGTCTATCACCATCCGACATTGGAAGCCCATCATTTTGCTGGTGGATAACCTTTAACAAACGGATAATTGAACACTAATAAGGAGAACATGAGCAACAATACGCCGAAGATAACTGGAGAGACCAAAGAATAACGAAATATGACTCAGAGAATGACTGACCCTGAGGTCAGGAAAGATTTCCAGTGGTTTTCTTTGAATCAACACTTGTTTGAGAATAACAAATCAGCATTCTACCCCCTCGAAACGGCACCTGTTAGTTGCTAGTGCTGGTCGTTGTGAAAGGACTACATTCAAAACAGATCTAAATACGGATTTGATCGCGAAGTCCAAAAAACAAGGTGGATATCCTTCATCCACAGCTTAAGGATATCAGCTCGACTGGCAACAAAACGTTTGCACCCCAATCGCTGAGCCCAGAGAACCTGAGCTGCAAATATTCTCGACAATTGCAAAGTTACGAGAATTAAACACCTTGCATAGTTGATTATTCCTAAAAAACATCAAGTGTGTGTGTATGGGGGGGTCCTTACGAACAGACGGCTACTTTCTCTGTCCAAAAGTTACGAAGTCACAAGATGCAAAACTTAAAATGAGCTGGGTTATCGGTTTTACACGGCGATCATTCTAAAGATCGATGACGCGAAAGGATTTAATCTATTTGTGTTGTATGTATATATCCATTCAGCTATAACATCCTTCCAGTGCCTAGCTGCCATACCACCCGAAAGAAGCACGAGGACTGAGATACCGCCAGTTTGTACAAGGCTAGACAGGAGCAGTTGAGATGCACAGGTTGGGTTCGAACCACGGACCTTCCGGACAGTAAATTCGCGCTCCAACCACTGAGCCGTTGATAAGGTGAACGGAGACCACAGCTGAACTGTCCACGAGCATCCACCAGAATGAGAAAACAGGACCAAGTGCCAAGGATACAAATTCACTTATCGTGGAGATTGCACAGCGTTCTACAATGATATGTTAGATTTTCCTGCTGTGTGCGGTAAACCCTGGTTCAGATTGTTCCACACATTCGGCCAATCAGAGCGCGCCCAGAGGTTTTGCAGCCGTCCCCGAACACCAAGTAGGATGTTCCGACAACAAGCCCGACCATTCTTTCAGCCGCGTCTATCACAAGACTTCTTGTGAAAACTAATGGAGCACGGCCACTCCGTTGTCAGGCCTGTTCTGATTGTTCTCCCTCCAGCACCTCCGCGCCACCCTTACAGTGCCATCGCATACGTACATAGCCACCGCTTTGTTGGTTTGACTTCACGTGCCATTAGCCGCCGACACGAAAAAAACGACACTCAGGGGAAACTCAGTCTCGTGAGTCACGTAGCCGTTGAGATTGTAACCAACCAGCAACCGAACTAAACTGCATCAGACATGCGGTATAAAACGTAGTCACCATAACGTGACTGTTGCAGCTGACTGACGATCCCAGCCCCAGAGCCTTAGTGACAGAAAAGACTCACCGAACAAGAGCACAACAGTCTTAATGTGAACGAAGGAGCGTTGCAGTATTTGAGGCGCATTTTTTTAACCTTGAATCAAGGCTGTGCGGCGTTTCCAGGACAAGCGTGCGCACTCGCGCATTTACCGTTGTCGCTGAATGGCTGCTTGAACGTCTAATCGAAAGCTGACTTTCCTAACTCAGAGACTTGGCAGCCTTCCTGAAGCGAATCTGGCAGAGTTGGTGGTTCTCAGTAAGTTTAGGATATTCTGGGATTATTTTCAGTAATCTGACCTTCCTGACAGTGAGAGGAACCGGTATCGTAATGGTGCAACTAGTTTCCTCAAACCAAACTTGAATCCACAATAGCAGGTGATTCACGCAATCCACGTGTAGTCATGAGTAACATTTTAACTACCATCGAAAAAATGAGCAATAAGTTATGGAAAGATAGAGCCACAAGAAGTCAATCACAACGTGAAGATCATCATCATCATCATCAAAGACGGAAACATCAGTGTTGACACTGATGCTTCACTGCTGTACAACCATAAGGTTCGTCTAACTATATTTAAAGCCCTGGAGTGAAAAGAAGAGAAAAAGAGTGGGTGAGGGAGGGGACCTAGTGCTGGCCTAT
>SJOL01006655.1:533039-553438 GCA_004794785.1 Opisthorchis felineus
AGACTCTGTGAGTGTCGCGCGGACACCCCCCAGTATAGCTCAATGGGTCGCTGAGGTGCACAAACCGCCACACCACGGTAAGGTGCAGTCTCTTCGTGACGCACAAGCATCAGGTCACCTGAGAGCCTCTGAAGCGGGCCGCCTAGATGAAAGGCTGGATCAAATTCGTTCAAACGTTCCTGTAACTGTGATGTGTCGTAAAAAGCCGAAGAATTCAGGAACTGCCTTAAATATTGGAAGACGACATTGTATCTAGGAATTACATAGTAAGGACTATTTCTACGTTTAAAAGTGACTGTCAGGAAAAGTAAACAGGGAATACACTGGGAAAACAGAACGATTCAGCAGAAGTACAGTGGAGGACAAAATCCCAGAGAAATCTGAGGACCGATGGTGTAGTCACACGCATAATTCAGCGAGGCAGGTATAAGTCATACCAGTGTCCATCTAGGATAGAGTCAAAACGATGCTGTCGTAGCTCCATAGCGCTGGACGCTGGTTTCGACGGTGAGAGCAAGCGAAGAATTTCGCTGGTGAACGTTGTGATGTGAATATTCTCAGAACAGGCCATCTGTTCGGAGTTCAGGTCTTTAATCACAGAATGCACTTGAGCGGACCTCAGTTTGGTCATGGGCATCCACATCCCGTCCGAAAGTTCCTATAGAAAACGGGGAGAAATAGGGGACAGATGAAGAGCCACAAATAGCTAGTGAAGTCTGGGCGAGCGGCTCTGACGGCCCGTCACTTCTCTGCTCTTTATTCATGCATTTTTCTAAAAGCCTTACCCCTTAAATATGCATGTTCGCGTCAAGGGGTTAGGTCAGCAATCGCCGAAAATCGCAAACGCACAGCAGTCACCATACAACTGTTAGTTCCCAGTCAGTGGTTCATGGAAAATATTGAGTCAAGTAAGATTGTTTACGTTTTTTCCAGCTAGACTGTTTGATTTCTCCCTTGTTTTCGACTGTACGACACCTAAATAAAGCTAACAGAATACGTGTACCCGATCTTTAGACAGCTCTGTCTTGTTCCGCTAAGTTATACAACCTTAAATTCTTGATCAAGGCAGTGTCGATGAAGAACCACCAGTAAAATGGGTGTTCAGCTGCAACACACGTTTGGTGCCTAGCTACCAAGCTATCTGAATGAATTACGAATATTGAGATGCTATCAGGTTGCCCAAGCCGAGACAGCAGTCGAAATGCCGGTACTGGATTCGAACCGCGGACCTTCCGTCCTTAACCAGTGGGCCAAGTCGAGCTCAACTATCAGTGAAATCATCCTAGGGTGATTTTAAACCATCAGTAAGATCACCCTACTATTACATTTCACGTTGAACAAATCATGTGACTTGCGTTCCAGCACAAACGAACTATTATCCGCCATTTCTCGTTTGCTTTAGATGAGTAGACCTCGATCCATTTCACCCTATCTAGCGGACGAAGTGAGATCAGGGTCGCTGGTAAAACTGTCAAACGTTCGGTCGGTGGCCGTTATGTTTACGCCTGAGTGAAACCATGTAGAAATAATGTCTCTTGGCCGATCACTGGGGGAGTTGCATCACGAAATAGTGACTTGTCATATTTTTCCCTACAATTTCATAGAAAGGGTTTGCAATAAAGACCGATGACGTGCTCACGGTGTGAAAAATTATGAATGTCCGACAACATGAGTTGAGTTCAAAGATCTGTGGGTGTGTGGCGTTGTGCCATTGAGGCAGAAACAAAATCTGATTTACACTCTAACGGGACAAATGAGGTGCATCTACCTTGGGGTCACACTGGACACTGTCAACGTGCTCAAAGCTACCGGTTATTCATCGCCAATAGTATGTTTCACCGTCCTACTCAACCGCCTGTCACGAGCGTTGCAAAAATAAGTTAACCCACCTGAGTTCCCACTCTTAAGGCGACTCTGTTGGCGGACGTAATCAACTACCGGCTATTTCGCTCCCTACAGTGTATCTTTGGATTGTAACTCTGTGTTCTTGGTTAAGCTGCAAACTTTACCTCTCCTAAAACTAAAGAAGGTAGCAGCCCACACCCAACACACAACTATGCACTCCTTTCCTGCCGTTGGGCGCTCGACACGGCAAGAAAGAGGATGTGAGAAGCTTTCGTGTCTGTTGGACTCAACACACGATCAGCACTTCGATCTCGTCACAAGCTATTGACATGGTTCATGTATTCAATTCAAAAAAGCCGTTTGGCGTCATTTACAGAGTACACCTTAGACTGCCGATATCCATCTCGTGGAGTTACGTGAACACAGCTGAGGCAATCGAAATAAAACTGTGAGAACCGGTACTGCACACTCTAAAACGACTTTCACGAACCCCGAGTCTGTCCTTCAACGGCTTTTCGAATCATTTTGCATAACACAACTAGATGATTCGAATTCGACTACCAGTTACATGCCTGTTGTTATCTCCCTCATAATCTGCTAGCTAACCTCAGCTGCTCAGCGCGCCATTTGCAGGTGTCGAACAGATGATGACCAGAAAACAATAATGTTATAATCACCCTGTGTCCCCATTTTCTTGGGTCGTTTTATTCTCCGGAGCGCTTCTCAGACAAAGGTTTCCTGTAAGGCTGAAGAACTATGCTACATAAAGAAACCAACCTTTTTACATGGTCGTATAGAAGGGAGTTCCTCGCATGCACTTGGCAAGCGAAGTCGACAAGCCACAAGGAAATCTGATCGACCAAAGCATCCAGGAAAGGCATGTTGCTGTCGCAGTGCGAGAATCCCGGAGAACTCAGCCAAGATCCCAGTTTCTTCATATACTTCACGTAACACGGCAGAACCTAGGCTTAACAATAGGAAAGTTCGTGTGGTTAAGTGGATGAGGGGCGGCAACGAAGTTTATGGTAACTAACGCATGAGTTGAATGATAAACAGCCTATTGGGGACTGAATGGGTCGATCACCATGGGGAACTAGGTACCAAATGAGGTCGTCGGTCACATACGCACTACCGCGGACTCTCTAGGAAAGGAGAAAAGGAGGTATTATCACCGAAAATTTGTCGGAACAGGAAATAAGGGTATTTATTGTGGCCGTTCAGCTGCCGCGTTGCAGTATTCGTGAGTCGCCGAACATAACTATGCAGCAGCAGATAGAAACGAACCCTGTAATTACCTCGACTTTCATGCTAACATACACACTTGAAATGCCATCGGGGTTCACTAATAAAGGACTACCATTCGTCCATCTACTTTAACAGTAAAAGTCGATCTCGGAGTTTCGTGTGTTGAGTCCTGAATGTGCATGTGGAGTATCACAAAAGACAGAGAGATTTATTCCTCTGACAACCATGCACAGATCAATCTCATATCTGTGTTCGACTGTATGCCAGCATCGAATGCAACCTGTCTTTGCCCCTACTAGGCATTGAAAACTGTCGAACTCGGGCCTGGATCTCCAAAGTTATCAATTACTTGTGCTGCAGAGTATGAAACTAGAGAAAAAGTGACCTGCATCCGGAGTAGCTGGTGCAAAATATTCAAAAGTTTGGTTCCTATTAGGTTCGTAGTGTTTTGTCCACCAGACCACGAACAGATTTTGGGAAGATCGCACGTTGAAACAGGCTGTCACCATGTTCCAAAACACCCTTTTTTGTCCGGAAGAGCAAAATATCCGCGGAAAAAAAACAGGCAAACAACCACACCAAGCTGGATGAGTTCAAACGTAGCTAAGTTTGAGTGCACTGATTCGCGGAGCTTTAGGGGAAGTCCAGTCACCCTCAAAAGATATTACCGACCAAAAGATGGATAGAATGCCATCCTCAATAAGTCTAATTTCCCCTATCATGATTTGGCTAAATGGCTCGTCAGCATGTTCGAAATAGTCAGGAGAGAAGCGCCGACATGCAGTTGAGGGATATTTTCATCAACTAGGCTGTGGGTCATGTGTCCTGACTTATTAAAGTAGCACCACTCAGGGAAACAACAGACTACCTTAGGATTTGATTGAGTACAGTGGCAAATATGTTGGCGTTCCTATTCCGAAAATTAGAGAATTATTACCATTTTGCACCTACAATGCTAGGTTCAGTTTCAGTTGTCAAATAAATCGGCAGAAAAAGGGGGTTTGCAATGGGTTCTCCTTCAGGTCCCCTTTGGCAGATCACTACATGAATAAACTTGAAACTCAAAGGCTAAGCACACTCATTGGACAGTTTACAATGTATTGACGTTCCGTGAGCGAAATCCTCGTACTTACCGACGCAGTATCAATGAGCAGACGTGCTGAACAGTTCACACAAATATCAACTTTACTCTTGAGTCAGAACAGAACAGGTAGTTAGGTTTCGTCGATGTCAGCATTCAAAAGAAGACCGATGCACAAAAAAACGAACATAGACGGGCCATTATATTCACTTCAATAGTTTTGTTCAGTTGCGACTAAGACGACAATGAAGGTATTTTCACCGGGCTGTCTAAATGCAGAGCTAAATTTCCTACAATATGTTTCCGCAGAACGGATATCCAGAACGACCAGTACTCAAAACTATGCTATCTATAAAGCAGAGACCTAAGTAATGTTCAGCTGCGAAAACGCGCGTCTACTTAAAAAAATTTAAGGGTGGCCCACTTGCTAAGTTAATTACCAGAAGGCTTGAACGTTCTGTTGCTACGATATCCATGGCCACTAAACTGCGCTTGGATTTCAGTTCCTCCACCTCGCCACCAGGTTCCGTCTGAAGGATAAACTGCCAAGCTCTACCACCAGCTTCTGTATGCACTCGTTCATACGCTCGCCCTGAGTACCATACGTTGAAGTAAGACAAAGCGTTTGTCGGAGAGAATAGGAGAATCCACTCTCGTGTCCCTGATTAGTGGTTGGAAGAAACCAGGCTTGGGTGCAATTGTGCCACATCTGGTCGAAACCAGTCATGACACCGACAAAGAGCACGCCTTCGAAGTCATATACAGGTTACTTCTGAGCCGATCACGGCTGGTACTATCCACAGTCAATTGTGATGCAATCGCATGACCCGCGACTTTGCGTCCAACAGAAACGCGCGCGAACTCTGAACTTGAGCTGAAGTTCATCTCCACATTTTATTTGTAATGCAATACAATAATATATCTAGATATATCGCTGAGCTGAGGGTTTGTTAGCTCAGCTCTCTTATGATTGTCACGGGAGATATATCATTACATTATGATACATCTTCATATCCTGATATACAATGAACGACATGATGACAGACCTTCAGATGATTACTTGATAGGTTGACAGTATAAAAACCTGTTATTACTCTTTCTGTTTAAATGCAGTTGTCGTTCGCAACTCACTCTTTCTCGTGATGCAATACGTTTTCTTCGCCTAAGCGGTGAGGAGCACTGAGTTAAATCGTAAAGGCAAAGGGTCGCAGAAGAAGGAAGGTTGAATTAGTTTGGTTTAGACTGGCATGCATAAAGTTCGGACTCAAATCCATTTGAAAAGCTACGAGGAATAACATAGCTGTATGGAATGTGTGTAGCCTTGAGGAGCTCGGAGGATCACTGCCAGAATGAGGGAGAGTGAAGCTGATCTTGCGAAGTACCTTGTGCAAAATCTGTCAGAAAGGTTATTTGGATCCTCAAAAACAGTACCTTAATCCAATCCGTTTCGCTGGGAATCGCAATGGCTCTATTTCTTACGCAACTCTTCTTCAGCCCTTCTCTTACTACGTATTTGAGTGATACACGAAAAATCCAAATGATATGTTGCATTTTACACACTTCCATTGGAGACGAACAGTCATGTCGCGTAACCTAACTGCGTGCTTGCAACAGATCAGTACTCTTATCATCAGTTTGCATACTTTATTGTGGAGAGCGAAAGCCATTCAGGTGCCATAGACTGTTGAACACTAATTCAGTGGTGCCACACCATCCAGCCAACACCACAGTTGTGCAAACTCCTTAAAGTGGGGAAGTGAGTTGGGATTTGATAGCATGTAAAAAGATAAGGATAATCGTTCAGCTGTAGCACCCTCTCGGTGCCTAGCTGCCATGCCACCCGAAGTAAGCACGACATACTGCCAGGTTGCCCACGCCTAGACAGGGGCAGCCGAGAAGCCGAGGTTGGTTTCGAATCACAGACCTCCCGGTCAGTAAGTCGCACCCTAACCACTGAGCCATCTCGAGCTTGTCAGTGGTAGCTTACCAACTAAGCACAGAATTCCGGTGATTCAGCTACTAATGACCGTTAGATCCGTCGCGGATCCAGCCACTTGTTTGAACTCCTTAACCAGTCCCAAATTCCAATATTTCAGAATGAAACTTCTATTCATATGCATCGTTACTCTTTAGGCTTCCTTGTAACACTCAGCTAAGCTAAGTTGAAAAAGATGGATTTCTAGCTGTTAGACGGTACGCACCGTGAAAAGCGTATCGGACAGCTTACAATATCAGATCGAAAGAAGAGAATAGACTAAAAAATCGTCGGCCTAGGAACTCACTGATGTCTTCACCCAGATGAGCGAGTCCAGTGGGGAACTTCCATCCCTTGAACTGAAAAGAATTACATGCGACAGGGAGCCAGGTCGAAGCCTACCCCAGAGGAGCCTGCTCTTTCGCGAACCATGACCACATGTTCCAAGGCTGGTGAGACCAGAACAGCTTTCATGGGGGGAGAAGGAGAAACGATAAATCCAAAACCAATTAGAATGCACATAAGGAATAAATAATTGGTTGTTAGGACGAGAAAGGAATCTTACGTCAAAATGAAGGAGTAGCGAGCAGAGGTTGGTTTTGCGATTGTCACTACGCTAAATACCCTATTGGCGCTCATGGTCGAACGATTAGGTGTTCAAACCACTAGCCGGGAGGTCGCCGGTTCGAGACGCTCTGGAGTTTAGTGGGATGCGCACTGCTGATGATTCCCAATAAGCTGTACAATGCTTCTCGGCTTGGGTTCGAGATGGCTCAGTGGTGAAGGTACGAACTTACTGACCGATAGGTCCGTGGTTCGAACCTAAACCCAGCATCTCGACTGCTCCTGTCTAGGCCTGAACAACCTGACATTATCTCAGACCTCGTGCTTCCTTCGGGTGGTATGACAGCTAGGCACTAAAAGGGTGCTGCAGATGAATGTTGTTTCTTAAATGTCCCACGAATCTCTTGGAAATAGCATGTAATCACCTGTATTCCAAGCCACAGACAGAGGGTGCAAAAGGGTTCAATGACGTCAATACGGCCACTCAACAAAGCGGTCACGAGGATGCCAAATTTAAGGCGTATCTAGATTAATTGTGGGGCAGTGCTTCTGGGCTTTCCAGCATGGACTGCCTTCACTTACAGGACGAAATGCCCATCACTAAACTATGCCTGAATTTGGGTTCCATCTCTGTCCAGTTCCAAATGAAAAACAAACCACCAACAGCTTTTCCATGCGCTCACTCGTGTTATCTTTTCAAGCATTGTACCTTGGTCGCAAGACGAGCTGTTTGTCAGCTTACGTGAATACAACCCCATCTCAAAGGGAAGTGGAAAAATGAATCCTAGCCCATATGCTATCTGGGCTCATAAGGGCTAAACGGATTACCATACGGAAAAATAAATCACATCCCAAGTAATTTACCGGGCACCTCTAAATCGATCGAAGGCCACGAGATCCAGTATGCTGTCCATTGCTGAGTCCATTTGAATTCGGTTATGTAGCAGTCCAGAAGCGGAGGCGACTTTGAATTTGTGTTCATCTACGTTCAGTTCAGTGAGGTCCTCAAATTGGACATTGACGTAAGCCATTTCACTCAGTGACGGTAAGACAGAGAAGCATTAGAGACAACGGTTCAACGAGTTTGCTCAGACCCAAACGTTCAATTTTTCTCAGAGCAGGGGTGAAGATAGTAACATATTCAAGGTGACAGCTTTAATGCATGCGAGTCACTGGCTGCGTGATTAGGCCACGCCATGGGCCCGGAGATCACCATCCAAGATGGCGGTTGTCAACTCGAATAAGTTTATTACTCCAAGCTTTCATACTTCACTGTCACGGCAGTGATCATGTTCAGTCGCTCCCATCCTGCACATGGTTGGGGAGGAATGCGGTCTTCTGTCATGCAAAACACGTATCTTAACGAGCCCAACCTACGGAATATAACTAGTCCATTCATCGTGGGTGAGTCGATTCTTCCAAAAACACTCGAAGGTACTTCAGCATTGTCGATCAGATGTTCACACCGGACTCCGACAGTGCTTCGGAGACATCATTGACCAAATCTTCGCATGCATCGGTCACGCTTCTCATGCACAAAACAGCAGCGGTGTTGTTCACTTTGCCCTTGGAAGAGACTGGCCTACTTAATCAAGGAAGTGATTTCTTCCCTAACACGTCCAACAGGTATTCTCTATACCGATCAACTTATCTGACACCGTGAGTTTGATCCCCCTCCCGAGATGTTAAAGTATAAGGATAGTATATTGATAGCAAAGTTGGAAAAAGCGAGTAACGCAGGACAATCTTGCCTGATAACAACGGAAGTGATGAACTCGGGTGAGGAAGTTGTCGTGCAGTTCTTTCGCAGATGAAAATTTTAATCGGATACCTTTGATGGATAGATGTAGGTGTAACATCTGATGCTCAGTGGGACCGAAGGCACTCCTCAGAGCAAGAGGAAATAGCATTATTATTTATTGGTAGCTATGGCGATATTCGAGCACCTGCTGCAAGGTGAAACGGAATCCGGCTTGGTTCTCAGGAATTTAACTCTCCCAGAAATCGAAATACCTGTGCAAGAAAACTCTAGATAGATTTTTGGACGCTTCGGTTAATACGCGGATGCCTCCCTATAAAACATGTGGATCACACCGGCCTTCTATTCCTTTGGCTTCATGCCTCAATAATAATCTAACAACCGCCCCCCTGTAAAACCCTTCCGGCCCCATTCCATCTGAAGGAAGCACGACAACTGCCGGGATGCACAAACCTGGACAGAGGCAGTAAAAATCCATGGATCACTGGCCTTCCGATCAGTAAGTTCGCGCCTTAAACACTGAGGTATCTAGAGCTCATGCTTTGATTCCACATGGTTCGTGGCAGGTTTGTGAGACGGGCTGTTGCAGCTTCGGCAAGTTCCTTAGGGAAAGCAGAGTGTAGGCTGTTAGGAGGTAATGCTTTGTCACACTTAAGAAGCTAGATTTCGTGTCGCGTTTCCGTTTCTTATTGGGAACTGGTGTCAACATTACATTCCGCCTCGCTCAGCGCTCCGTTGAAAGAGACCAGCTGACTACTCTTCGAAGTACACGGCCCAATGCCTCCCAACGCTTCCGTATGGTCGCGGGTAGGTACCTTCAGAAAGTCGTCCCTTGAACCCCACATGCTACCTGCTGAGGAGGTCCCATCCACTGTCTTCCAGTGGATTTTAGCACAGTGAAAGAGCGAGAGCAGGTGCGAGGCGGTCCATTGATTGTCGGTCTAAAGGAGTCCGCTAAACTCTGAATCCAAAACCAGAATAGGGATACAAAAAGAACCGGTTTCCGGTGACTAGAGGGATGAGATCACTTCCAGCATCCAGCGGTCACAATGGCTGTTCTGCTCCACCAATGTCGACGACTTTTTCGCTGACTTGCAGGTCGCCCTTCGTTGTGCAGAGACTAGAGATGACCAGTCGAACAAAATCTGATTGACACTGAGACGCTACTCATATCATAACTCCTCGTTACTTCATGAAGATGCTCAAACCAATCAACTCACACGATACTACGGAGCTCTCGAGAAGCAACGCATCCTGCGCCACCCAGAAGCAAGGGTAAATAGTAAGCAGACTCGGGCTTCTAGCACAAGTAAACCTGTTCAAATTGGCTGCTGGAATGTCCGCAACCCGCTGAGTGATTGCAACCAGGGGGTAACTAAATCCGATCTCCACGACTACCGGCTGGATATCACATGCCTCTCCAAGAACACACTATCCAACCTAGACCTTCAAATATTTGTAGCGGTAATGGATACCTAACAGTGACCCTACTATATCGGTCCAGTGGACTAAGGTCTCTACGGGGTCGCTTTTTTCTTAAGTGACCATGCCCACAGCAGTCCGCTGAACCTAGCTGTAATTGCTGTGTACGCACCTAGCTAGCAAGCGGATCCCAGTGTCAAGGAGTTTTTAAGATAATTTTCAAAACGCGGTCGATGGGGTATATATACACTGTTAATCAGAGCCGACTGGAGTGATTGTGTAGGCCGATCAGACGTCCCAACTTGCTGTGCCCTAGGCAGCTGTACAAGATGTTTACGCTATGTCGACTTCTGGAACATCAGACCAAATTCTAGCAGTCCACTAGCCTGCTTCACTAACTTCCGAACTGCGTTCAACTCTATCCACGATGAGTCGTTATGGTCTATTCTCCATATCCACGGTGTACCCCCAAACCCGCTGCTCTCATCAAAGCTTGCCAACAAAGACTCGAGTTCGACCTTACGGCAAAGATATCTCTCAGCCTGAAACCACCTCCGATGTTGTCCCACGACGTAGTTGATTGGATGATGCAACGGGCACTGGAGGGGTACTCTGGAGTCCAACTGGGCCCACGGATTTGGATTACAATCCTCGAATATACCGACGTCTTACTCGGCGAAAACGAAGATCTTCAAGCTGTCCTTGATGAAGTGCACTACTATGCAGCACTCACCGAACTAGCGGTTAACGCCAGTAAGAAAATTCCCCACGCAGACAAGTGTTTAACGCGTCGCCTTTTGCAAAGGCGACGAAGAAACTGAACGCGTCAATATATCTCGGTACTTGAGTTCTATCATTCTACTTAAAGAAGAGACCGATCTTCGTGTCGACACAGCCAGACACGCCTTTGTGCAACTTTCGAAGGCCTCATGGAGAAGTGAACAAAAGACCGTGTATTCAAAGCAACCATCCACCCACACATAATCCACGGATGTGCAACCTGACCACTTCGCCTGCAAGAAGTTCGCGAACTCGATGTTCTTGCCATTGGTGTCTAAAGGATATTCTGAACATTTTACGGCTCTACAAAATATCCAGCTCATCGGTTAGGGATGGTTATTGTTAAAGTATGTAACGTCTCAGGCAACTGCTGCAGCTGCGATAACTTCATTGGTTCGACCACGCTGCATGAAACCCCGAAAGATCGCTGTGCAAGCTTGTGACGGTAAATTCAGCATGCCCGGGGTGGCTCTACTGTTCTGAAGGGCATAAAAAATCGTTCAGCTATAGCACCCTTTCGGTGCCTTACTGCCATGCCACCAGAAGGAAGCACGAGGACTGGGATACTGCCAGGTTGCCCAAGCCTAGACAGGGGAAGTCAAGAGGCAGAGATTCAGTTCGAACCGCGAACCTTCCGGTCAGTAAATTCGCGCTCTAACCACTGAGCCATCTGAGAACTTGAACCGCTACCGTCAATTTAGCTTTGGAGGGCCCCGGTCTCAACCTAACATGCGGTTTCCGTTACTGAGACCGGAAGTGGATCTTAGTCTGTGAGGACTTCCCCTATCGTCCGTGGGCAACAACAGTATCGAATATACGTAATGCACTACTCATAAGGTTGCTGAAAATTCTTCGACAGCACACGACCGGTTTCGCCCTTCTTGGGGCTCATCAGCTAGGCGCAGTCCCCGAGTTTCCGTCAACATTATGTTCTACTTGAAACCAGATTGCACGAAATTAGCGAAACACACTCATTTGCTTGGAAACATCATAAACGAGAGATTCAGCTGGGTTCAAGGTGAGTCTCCCGCAAAACCAAATTTGTTTGCAGATGAGTGTATTTCGCCAATTTCGTGCAATTTGGTTTCAAGTAGAACATAAGGTTGACGGAAACTTGGGGACTGCGCCTACCTGATGAGCCCCAAGAAGGGCGAAACCGGTGGTGGGCTGTCGAACAGCTTTCAGCAACCTTATGAGTAGTGCATTACGAATATACATGTATTGCGATACCTCGAATATCGTAGCAACTGGAAAATGAGGCGGCCTGGTGCAGCACATTCAGTTGCCTGGAAACATCACAAATGAGAGATTCAGCTGGGTTCAAGGTGAGTCTCTCGCAGAACCAAATTTGTTTGCAAATGAGTGTATTTCGCTAGTATCGGATATATGTGAAGCTGACTATCACAGTAGACAGTCACCATGAAGTAAATAGGTAAAGCTAAGTACTGCGCAAGACAGCGTTTCTGCGTGAGAACTACTGACCCATCCATTCCGCAGATGGACTCACCTACGGCCGGTTTCTTGATTTGGTTTCAATGATTACTTGCTTCAACAGCTCTATCCACAGGAAGCTTCTAAACTATCTGGCTCTTCAATATTCGGTAGTTCAGTGATCAGAGTAAGCCGTCATTGTTATTCACTGTTGTTATGGCTCTCTAGCATTAATAAGAGCTACTAATCATGATGATATTCACTGTCTACTCAGCACGTCGGACGACTTCACCCGACGGCCTCACCAACTAAACACTGTCCCATTGGCACAGTGGTTGGGCTTGAGCGCTGTAATGACCCAGCCCGCCACGCCCAGCTCCACAAGGTTTAACGATACCAGAAAAACTGGGCAAAAGTCAGAAAAAGATAAGCGATTCCCTAAACTGCGAGTGGCTGCACTACGGGACTATCTGGAGATAAGGCCGTACTGCCCCCTGTGATAAGAGTTTAAAGACAGGTCTACCCCAAGCGACCAGTATCCCCATATTTGTGGAAGCAACGCCTCCTTCGGGAAGAAAACAGGTTGAAAAGACCAGCCCTAAAGGTTGTACGCCCAGATGTTCCCCGACCATTCACCGACCAACCATCTACGAATCCTCTCAGGTAGGTCAGTTTGTCAACTCACAAACTGTGTATCGAAACGCAGTGGTTCCAGCTGCTACAGCTTGCTTCACTGAGGATAAGGAGAATGAAGGAATGAGAGTCACACGTTGGATGCGATGGCCCAATCAGTTCACTGACGTCAGGTGGTTCTGTTGGTCTGGTGTGGAGGGGATGAAGAGCTACACGGTGAAGGGGATGGTTTTTATGCAATAGCGCTGTTGGCTCCAAAACACAGTCATATCTGTCATGGTCACTAACCAGTGGTGTGTCATGTTCCGCAGTCACCATACGGAAGATGGCATTTAACAACGATACTGAGTTTACTGGTAAGGTATTTCATACTACGAGCCACTGAATCAGGATCTCCATACATTCGAACAGCAAACTGTGAAAAATCTAGGTTTGCTCCGAGTGGTCTGAGACGAATGACCGAGCTGGAGTTTTGTGTGCGTGTTTCAGAGACGCAACATACACCGACCGAAAGTGAGAACAAGGTCTGAGCAAGAGCTACCTGTTAGGCAATTGGACGTTGAGAGCAGGAAAGTGGAACAAATTCCTTGAATTAAATAAGGGTTTATTTATATTTTTTACTTGGAAGAAGCATAGATATGGAGGAACAGTTAGGTGATTGACAGCTAAGTGAGTCGGAGGGACCTGAATGAGAGATGTGTGGGGAGCAGTCCGTGAAAGAAGACGTATAGGAGCGAATGAGACTTCCTGGTCGCCCATACCGAAGAAGTTGTTCCGGAATTTACAGGGCAAACGGGTTGTCAAAACCTTTCACTTTTGTTGGTGTTCTGTAATTTTCATGGCATACAGGTTGTCAAAACGTATCAGGTCATCGAAAACCGAGAGCTCCAGATGGCTCAGTGGTTAGAACGCGAAAGTGATGACCGGAAGGTCCGTAGTTCGAACCCAACCTCGGCATCTCGACTGCTCCTGTCTAGGCTTGGACAACCTGGTAGAACGTCAACCCGCGTGCTTCCTCCGGGTGGCATGGCAGCTAGGCGCCGAAAGGGTGTTGCAGCTGAACGATGATTATTATCATTATTATTATTGGGCCCAGGGGGGTTTGGTTGGTGTACCCCATATCGAGCTTTTGACTCAAAACTCCTACCCACAAGGCAGTAGCAAGATGCGGCGTTTTACGGGGACCATTCCCCTAGTCTCTGACTAATTATTCTGAACCGCGAGGCAGCGGTTATTAGGGTATTCTTGAGGGACGCTTCCCATAGCCAATGACCTAATAGTCTGACCCACTTGGCTGCAGGGAGTGCACCATCAAAAGTAGTGTTCGAGAAGACTATCCTCTCTCGGTGCTGCTTTTCCGGAGAGGACCGCACTGACTTATGCTGTGTGGATGATGTCGTGCCACGTGGTTTAAACCCTATCAAAAGACGCAGTGCACTGAAGAATTTAGTATATCTAACCATTGGTTTCGGGATTCACTTCGCAGCATCAGAATGCGTGATCCTACTTCCAGACCGGGCAAACACACCGTCCGATCTAGTTGTGGCAGCCCTACCCACATTAAACCTGCAAAGTTAGAAATGTCATCAGGAACCTCAGAGAAACGTTTATCGTTCAACTGTGGCACTATTTCGGTGCACAGAAGGGATGAAAATCGAGAGAAGCACGGTGGCTGAGATACTGTCAGGTTTCCAGGCCCAGACAGAATCAGTCGCAATAATAAATAATAATAATAATAATGAAACAAAAAAACCCGTTCAGCTGTAGCACCCTTTCGGTGCCTAACTGCCATGCCACCAGAACGAAGCGCGAAGGCTTGGATACTCACAGCCTAGACAGGGGAAGTCGAGAAACAGAAGCTGTGTTCGAACCACGGACCTTCCGGTCCGTAAGCTCTGCGTTTTAACCATTGAGCTACCTCGAGCTCGAATCAATCGAAAAGCCAAGGTTGGCTTCGAACCATGGAGTAGAAGGAGTGTGGTGTTTACCTACTGCATTCACGCAGACGAACTTGCACGGTTTCTCAACTTTATCATAAGTGGAAACAAAACGGGTCGATGGAGATTGAAAACCAGCTTCTTCGTACCACGTGTAAGGGCACATCTAGGGAGAGAACGTGCCTTTGAGTACTCAGTAGGTTAACCGACTCCTTTCTATCTGATTTGCAGCTTTCATGGACAATGAACCATCTGAGCCACTGAACAAACCTAATATTAAGACGAGTGACCAGACCCAAGGGACGCTCATGCGATTGCTCACTGTCATTGTAACCTTTTCTTATTTTCACTGGTGTCGTCACGTTTCAGCAACAAGGTTCGTCCAAATGCGTCAGTCTTCTGCCATTATTTTACACAAATAGTGGAGGAAGTTTACTAGGAATACACGTTAACCCTAGGGGCATGAAAAAAGGTGATCCATGAATGTTTCTTCAACAAAACCTTGTGAAGGGGGGAATGACTTGGTGACACAGCCAAAGGGAAAAAGGGAGCTACCGTACTGTAAGAAAATTCGGATTGTAACCGACTCAGTCTCGCAGCATACGGTTGGCCTGAAATTCACAGGTCTACCTTTCTTTCCAGAATACTCAGTACTGTTTATGTATGAGAAGCGGAAAAGTGTAACCCATATATTTGGTCGGCATCTCAAATGGAAGAGCTACCCAATGTTCCCTTCCCCAACTCGGGCGAGTAAAACACTAGCATACTTCTTCCAACCCATCCGTGAGATAGTCGCACAAGCGTCCTCGGTGAATTAAAGTTGGCATGCAGATATCAAAAAACTGCTTGGGGAATGACAAATGCACCGAAGCTCAGGGAGGGAGCTGGTAGCACTGGGTAGAAAACAAACCTATAAGCTGTACAATTCATGAACCTAACCGATGTTTCCAGTGAAAATCCAACGGAGTTGAGAGGAAGAGGGGCGAATGCACTGCACCGCTCATCGAACGGCAAAAACGACACCTCTACAACATCAAAAAAGCGCAAAAATCGTGATGAGAGAAACAACTCTAAGAACAGAGCCATGGCCGCACAAGGGTTACCCGTTGGAAGAGACAGACCTTCAGCTGTTTTGTAGGAAGTAGGAAGTCAAAGGAAAATACCTTCACCGAAGTTCAGAAACGTTCCCTTAGAATTTCAGACTTACCAGCTACGCCCAGTTGGTGAGTGGCGAACTCTGGAACTCGGCACGGACCCTCAGCAAGCCAGCGAAATAATGTCACAGAAAGACCGGTAGCATGATGGAATACTAAACCTGGCCCGTGCGGTGAAGGCTTGCATAAACAAGGAATAAGATGAAAATGGTCCTGATTGAGATAAACCCAGACTGCAGTCGGAAACGAGCGCCGAAGACGACAGAGGTGAAGTAGTTTATCTTAAAAAGATTGTGTTGCACATAAAATGACTAAGCATACCAGAAAGCCCATTGCCTTGTATCGCTCTTGTCGTAAGATCGATATGAAGACCTCCGTATTTGTCCAGCTTTCCAAGAGAACACAAATTTCGTCTAAGCGGATTAAAAATTTCATTGCGAAATATTTTTCGCATTTCACGTTCAGCCAGTGGGATAATAAGCTCAAATGTTGCCCAAACAGATGGTGGTCAACATGGGTCAACTGAATAAGGCATAAAAGCGGGACTCTTCCGTAAGATCTGTAAAGAAATACATCAGGAGAACAGATGCCAGCGGTGAGGTTGGATGGCAAAAACAAGTATGGTGGCGACTAGCAACAATCACAAGGTGAATTTCGGAGAATTGGATGGCGGAGGCCTCGGTGAGTTTGAGATAACATGGCTTCCGTTAATTGGCTTGGATCCCTTCTTACTTCTGTTGACCAACAGCTGCATCATATCCAGCTGTAAAAACCGCGTACATGTTGTATAGTTGTTATAGCTGCTACCGTTTTGTCCACCGATGAGCTGAAAAGACAGGAGTGGATAGCTACGCATTGAAGTTGGTAGCTGATACAACGGGTGCGTGAACATAGAGGTGTCGGTGGATTTTTCATTGGGGGGTCAGGAGAGGAAGCCAAAACATTGAAGGCACCAGCTTGGATGCATGCGTACAACTGAGCACCTGACTGAGCCATGTCTGTCAGTGTTTGTAACCACTGATGTGTGGCTCCGGGTCCCCATCCAGGGAGAAGACAATAACCAGCGCAGCAGGGGTGATGGAGGCTCACAAAAGTTGCTCTGACCTCCCCAATCAACATGGGAATATAGTCTTTAGCTGGAAAACCTGGGCGGATAGAGATGCCCAGGTAAATAAATTTGTTTGTTACTTCAACCGGCTAATCCGCAAGCATGAGTTTCGGGTCCGAGTCCACCCACATATGTAGCAGGACCCTGCACGTTGCAGGTGCAAAGATAAAAAGGATGAACATAAGGTAGTCGTTCAGCTGTAATACCCTTTCGGTGCCTAGCTGCCATGTCACCCGAAGGAAAAACGCGGGTTGACGATATGCCAGGCTGCCCCAGCCTAGATAGATGTCGAGAGGCAGAGGTCGGGTTCGGACCACGGACCTTCCGCGCTCTAGCCACTCAGCCATCTGTGCAGGTGCGAAGCAAACGCGAAACCGTTAGACAGAATTACCGAGCTTGTTTGATTTCGTCCGTATTAAGATCCAAGCACAGCTGTCATCTGCGCACTCGATATCTGTGAGCGAACGTTCTCGCAGCGCCACCGAGATGGCTCAGGGGTTATAACCTAATAGAATGGCCGGAAGGTCCATGGTTCAAACTCAACCGCTGCATCTCGACGGCTCCTGTCTAGGCTTGGGCATCCTGGCAGTATCCTAGCCCTTGTGCTTCCCTCGGGTGGCATGGCAGCTAGGCACCGAAAGCGTGTTACAGCACTTCGACCCCGTATGCGTTGGCCGCTGAGTGAGTCTTCGACGATTACATCAACAAGTAACTCGAAACGATTCAGTGATCAAGGTGCATGCTTACTGACTGGAAGGTCCGTGGTTCAAATTCAATCACAGCATCTCGATTGCTCCTGTCCATGCCTGGGCAACACGGCACTATCTTAGTACTCGTGCTTCCTTCAAGCAGCATGGTGTGTTACAGCTAAAATGATTCTTCATTACTACGTCAATAACGAAGTTGAAGAGGAAAGGTGAGAGGACAGCTTTGTGTGACATCACTTGATGTAGTGAACTCAGGCAAGAGCTTGCTTTAAAACTTCACGCGTCCGTGGGAGTTGGCGTGCAGCATTTTAAGGAGAGTCAAAAAATTTATGGGGGACACATTTGCTCCGTGGACGCTGCAGCAATGCTTGATGTTCCACAGAATCAAAGGAAGCTTTCAAGTCGAGGAAGACCAACACAGTTGGTTGGTGGAAGTAGTGTCGCTGTTCCATAATCTGTCGGAGGGTGAAAATGTGACCGATGCATCCTCTTTCAGCTTGATTTTCACAAAACCGCCTCCACCAACGCTCAGCCAACCTTCGAGGCATGAGACCGGAGAACCTTCGATGCCACAGTGGTTTTCATACAGCGCTCGCGTACCCTTTTGAGGACAGGGATAACTGTTGACGTGCTCCATTCTTCAGACAATTTCGCTTTACTCAATATCGCACCAACAAGTTTTGTCAGATGGATAACCAGGAATCCTTTGCTTCCTCTGAAAAGCGATGGATGCAGACCGTCCGGTTCTGGCGCCTTTTCAGATTTTAGCAGGGATATTTGGCATTTAATTTTCACTGCTACTGACGGGTGATTAGGGTTTACATGGCATTCGCCCGCGTGCCCTGTCTCCAGGCGACGTGTTGCAGGAGGCCAGCTAAACTGCTCTTCGAAGCTTTCAACCCATCCATCCTAGCCGCGTTTCTTCGAGCAAATTAATGAGCCATCGTTTTCACTTAACGTTTCACTAACAGTTCGTTTATTTTGGCCAGTCGGTCGCGATAAGTGGCAGCGAACGACTGTTTCCGGTAGCAAAAACCTTTATCCCCTGGTCTTTCAATGTCCAAAAAGCTCCCAGCCTTCCCTCAGGCTCTTCACTACTTGGCGTTTAAGGGATTTGCGTGGATCGTCACACTCATTACGTACTGGTATGGATTTTCTGGCATCCATCAGGACTAGCGAGTTGGACGATGTCCAGCGATCATGATTGTAACGGAGAAGTCGGTAGACACCACTGAACACAGACAGCATTAATTCATTCACATTTCATATGAAGTGTGGATGAAATGTGAACGAACCATACGGTTCATCCACGCGCTCGCTACTCGTATATTCTTCGTTTACTGCAGAGAACAGTCGACCTAGATCGATTCGATACTGCTGAGCTATGGGAGTTTTCCGATGATGGTGGACTGGAACGCTTCTTGCTAACATCTTGAAGGAAAGTGAACCATTAGGCGTGTTCACACCAGTGAACGGAATTAAGTTGTGTGCCCCAGAAGGAATGGCAATCTTGGATTGTGGCTCTTTAACGGTGGCTGATAGCCATTTATAGCACGCGGGTTAACTGCAGCACTCAAAGCCGTCTACCACTTCAATGTGATTGCTTTTATTCGGGATTCGCTCATATTGTAGTACAAAAAATAATAAGAACGGTTCAGCTGTAACACCATTTCGGTGCCTAGGTGCCATGCCACCCGAAGGAAGTACGAAGGCTGGGATACTGACAGGTTGCCCAAGCCTAGACAGAAGTCGAGACATAGAGGTCGGGTTCGAACCACGGACCTTGCGGTCAGTAAATTCGCGCTCTAACCACTGAGCCATCTCGCTCCCATTTTGTAGTATGACCGCTGTGGAAGCACCACGGATTCACGGATTGATACACAGGATCGGGGCTTTTGTCCAAGTTTCCCAGGTCGGTTTTGTTCTTGTCGTTCAGCGGCTGTCGTACACCTGAAAGGCACTAGCGAAAAAAGGGTGTAGCACTGCTCTTTAAGTTCTCAGCGCGGGGCAATATGCTTGCCAGCGCGAGGACTCACATAAAAGTGTCTAGCAGTGCTTTGAACTGGGTTCTAAAAGGAGCGTGGACAACCGTCGGAGGAAGGGTATCCCACGCAGCTACTACCCGGAATGATAAAAATTTTGCCTAATGAAAGTGTGCGCTCTGAGCCTGAAAATCTTCTTACCATGTCCCCGCCGTGTGTTTGCTGGCTCAACGGTGAAAAACCTGCTGGCCAAACCTTGTTCAAACAGGGCATAAGTAAGAATTAGGTCCCCTCAGAGGCGACGATACTCCAGGGGAAAGAGATCTAGCACCGCGAGACGCATTTTGTAGCCCACGGATTTAAGGCCGGCAACCATTTTCGTAGCAGCTCGCTGGACACGCTCAGTGAGGGTTACGTCCTTCGTGCGCCCTGAGTAGACAACTTGGTTGGCGTATTCAAGAAGCGGTCTGACGTAGGCCACAGAGTAGTTGGAAGTCCATGTGAGTAATACGGGAGAAGGTGCGCCTAATCATCCGTAGAACGGCGAATGCCTTTTGGGCCGATTTCCCATGGTGTAATGAGGACATGTTTGAAGAGAGCCAGATACCCAAATCCTTTTTGGCATCTGTCTTCGTGATGTCTTCTGGTCTATTCTCACCATGCACGCAGAAGGCGTTGGCTGGGTCTCCTCCGAATGTCATACGGACGCACGTTTCGTCATTCAGAGGAAGGTGCCAGTCCAACGACCACTGTTTTGCAGCGTCTACATCCATTTG
>SJOL01006655.1:554880-575095 GCA_004794785.1 Opisthorchis felineus
TGTTTCCTCTCATACAAACTGCACCCGTGCAATAATACCTCATTTTCGAATGTGTAGTTATACATCGTCGCTGTGTGGAGCTTTTGGTATCGCTGACTTGTGTCGACAATACTAGCATAACGTGCATGTAGAAACCGTGCAAGTCACCGGAGATTACATGAGAAAAACGTGACACCTCAGGCAAAGACGGAGTGCAACTGGAACGAACACATAAAAACACTGTTTCAGTGCACATAAGCCAATTTAAACCCTAGCAGCACACGCAGGCCAAAATAACCGAGTTTTCCGGTTATATGACGGTTATATAACCGTCTAATAACCACCTTTTATGGTTAACAGTTGGTTATTTGCACCACCATAACCGTCATATAACCGTGTTTTCGGGTTATTGGAGGATTGAATAACCGTCAACTTAAGTTGCATTTGTTATTAAAATCGTGCGGAGCCTTTCGTGAACCTCTCATAGGTCACAGAAATGAAAAATCGAAAAGATGTGGTAATAGTGATATTCAACGAAAGATAAGCTTTTTCAAGGGACGTCGCTGACAAAGCGAATGACACCAAACCCGAATTTGCCTGATGGGGTGGCACCGGCAGAGACACCACTCGAAAGGAAGTTTCAAACACTGCACAAGACTATTCGGCAAAAGAAGAGAAACCGAAATATCGCAAAAGGAAGTCTGCCACTTTCACACCGGCTGCTAGCTAAGTGTTACGCGAGTGCCACGCCGAAACTGTCTCACCGCCCCCAGTTGCTGCAATGGTCAGCTGGCCTAACTCCCATGTGATTGGTCGGGGGCCGCTGATTGGTCCGGCATCAAGCTGGGATCTGACTGGTCGAAAATGTGGACAAGGCAACCGCTCATTCTCAAGTGGTCGATGCATGCCACTTGCCGGTGTTGCACGCTGAACCTTGGACGCACACCCAAATTTCTCTGAAATCATAGTTTGGACGGAGGAAACTTTTACATAAAGTTCTAGCTTTGGACGGTAATTATTCGAACCCTTAAAGTCTCCCCAAACAGTGGCAATTTTACTAAACTTTGTTTAAGAGTATTGAAGGTCGACTTTGGGCGCGGAATTCATATTTTTAACGGCTACCAGCATGACGTCTCCATGACGACGGTGGGGAATTTTATGGAAACGTTGGTTTCTTCACGTAATTTCTCCTGCATTATATTTGGAAATATTTTGAAAGTGTACGTGGACAATAGTTACGTTGGCCGCGCCAACTCAAAATGGACCAGCCATTCGTGAACTACGTAGGAAGGGGTGTCCTCTTGTTGCAGCAGGCGTCCCGCCAAAAAGGCTAAGGAATCCTTTGCAGCTAGTAAGGTTGGTGGGTCTTTTTATGATAGCCGGCACACGCCATGTTAGGTGGACGGAAAGGCTTTGTCTTCACCGGTATACTGCCTGTTTTATTATGCCATGGGCGAATTTAGTTGGTTTATGGGCAGTGCGAGCAGACGGCACAATAAGCTGGCCAGTACCTCGGAGTTTTATACAAATTCAGCGGAATGGGACGCTCCCTCAGGCGCATGTAACACGCTCGGCGGGGAAATGGTAGAGAATTGTTGAACTACGGGCAAGCTATTAGACTGGGTATGGTGGTCGCGGTTTCGTCATCGCCACGTCGTACTTTGGCCCGTGAACAGTCCCCTACATGAACATCTCGGGTGAATCAGCTGGGGTTGTCAGGGTAGCAAGGATTGGACGAGGAATCGTGACAACTTAGGACCAACATGGTTCACGGATATTCTTGGGGCCATGGAGGGCGCGGGGTGGTTGTGTTGCCATTAGACTGTGGCTTGTAATAGCAGGCAGCCAAGAGTGGTTACAGTTTCTTTCCACCGTAGGGGGGCCCGATTTTGAAAACGATGATCGACGTTCTGGTGGAGATAGAAGAGAATGACGTTGTGCGGTCGAATTTAGGGGAAGTGCTGATGCATGAAGTAAGGTTAATTGGGTGTGTGATCAGGGTCGATCCAGGTGTATTTAATGCTATGGGTGGAGCAGTAAATGGCGGCGAAAGGACGTCTGAACCCACAGCAGAAGTTGTAGGATGAGGCTCAATATGGAGTTAGCAGGGTCCGTGGAGGGACGGCGTGCAGTTGCAGGGAAAGTTGTGGGGCGTGCAGTCTTAAGCACCGTCGAGGCCAGGATTTGTGGAAGTGGAAGTCACGGTACAGAAAGATTCGGTGGATGGCTAGGAGTGGGCAGCGGGCAAGAAACCCGACCAGGTGGGGCAAATATGGATGGGCAGTCAAAGCGCATTTGGTGTTAAGATTCAGCTCCGTTTCCTGAAAAGGCCCCCGGAATGACCGGAGCCTAAGGAGGCCCCGAAACCCCACCAAAATCTCAATAGAAAAGCTGGCAAGCATCCAGGCCAGTCAAGCACTCAATCAATTCAGCAAAAGCCGATGGGTATTCAGACGCGGCACAGGAGCAGGACCGTCTATGATAAGTGTTCAGGCACTTCATACAATCACAGTCGATGTTGATCAGTGTCCACTTAAAGCGGATCTAACAGCCTGGATCAACGTTAGAAAGTGCCCTTTAAATATCGTGGGACCGTTGTAACTTGTGTACTCGCACGCACTCGCTTGTTGCAATAAAGTTGTTGTGTTCTTTGTCGACGCGTCTTTTGTCCGGCACCAGGAACTAGGGCGGGGACAGCAGTCAGACGTAACACACCGTCGGCATCCGAACCCACGGAACCATGACAACACCTGCTGGAGCGTTGAAAGAAATTCTGCTGTAACAACAAAATCAGTGTGAAAGGGTGTAATTGCGTTTTGTGGGAACCTTGATGCAGCAAAAAAAATGAACCACCAAATTCCACTCCAGATTTAAATTCAGTCGACTTGATCACCATTATGACCCTGATGCTTGTCTAAACTTCGATTCGTGTTTCAGTAGTAAGAAGACGTTAACAAAGTCGAACTAAATAACAAAAATAATGCTTGGAGAGCGTGCTTATTGCTCAGAAATATTGGTGCAACAGAACACACGTCATACTCCGACTTCATCTTGCCGACGAGTACGCAAAATCTCATATCCGACAAAACCGTGCAGCAGCTCTCAACGATTTCCGGTTAGTGTCCATCTTTGTTTAATGTGCGCAATGTGTGAACCTGACGAAAAAATAATCTGAAGACTATATCACTTATGCTGGTAGAGTCAACCTTGAATAAGTCGGGTTCAAAGCACTGTCCACCTGCAGGCGGGCCGGATGGTGATCAACCAGGTCAGTAAGGAACTTACAGTGAAACGGATCACTGACTTGAAATGTTGCCAGCAGGCCCATGGTGGAGCCAACCGATTTGGAATCGGAATGAGTAGATGCTGCCTGAAGGAGCATTGAAACTTACTGGACGGACGAGTCCGACAGTATGCGTCTTTGTCAGCCACTGTCTTACATTTTCGACGCCGATACTGCATTTACAGTCATACTCTGAGCAAAAAACCGAGCACCGCTGTGTGAGTTTCTTTTATCTTTCGGCTGAGTGGATTGCTGGGTGCCAGGACGCGATGGACCAGGAGAGGACGAGGTGGAGCTGTGTGAGCTGGAGGGTTTGTGGGCCTAGCAGACCGCACGAACTTTGTAAGCACCTTGACTCTAAGTTTGGACCAAAGTGGTGTCATGCTGTAGGTTGGCGAATCGTTGGTACTCTTTCCAATTAGCGTTGAGCGTCAGTGGGGAGTATTGCTCAAGACGGTTGAGCAGACGCGTCCGGATATTCGTGAACTTGAGAGACTGGAGGCTGCATATGAAAATGAGGGAGCTGAATTTGTCACTCGTGGGTGGCTTCAAGTTTAAACGTTCGCATTCACAGTTACCAATGCCAAGTGCGTCAAAAAGTCTCCTGACGCGTTACCAACCAACGTGAGGCAGCAACACCGCGTGGTGAACAGAGGGAATCATTTCCCGAGTCTCTGCATTTGAGTTTGAACTGTATCATGAAACGAGCTGTCTCCCGGGTTCTGCAGTACTTGTCCAACTCTGCTGGGCTAAGGTTACGAAGCTGGAGCCGGACTTTTCAGGCATCCTGCGGCGCAGTGAGATTGACTCAAAATAGGGCTTTGCGGTGGCGGACCTAAGTTTTGGACGTGACGTTGGCGTTGACTACAGTTGAATTTCGCCGCGCTATTTGCAGTGCCATCAACATGCTGACCTGTTGTCGGGGCGGACGTAGCACTACTAGGGGGAACCCGCAGCTGTGTGAGTATTTAGGTCCACTTGAGCTGTCATCTGAGAAGTGCCTCTGCTTTCGAGGGATCCATAACGAGTAGAACAAACGAACCCTTTCGCCGAAATTTTATGAAGCGGGCGGGGCTGTCGTTGGGTACGGCAGCGACAACGAGCAGTTAGCAGAAACAGGAAGGCATTTAGAATTCGGCGAATAAGAATCTTAGACCGGATGCACTTGACCACGGAGAGTCGAAGTGTGAATGGGTTTTTTGAAGTAAAGAAGACTTGATAGGGAGAGAAAAATGGAGGCAATTCTTATATCGCTCAAAAAGATGGAGGTCCTGTCATGGGACACGGTGGCGTGGACGTCGATGATATAGAACAGGGAAGGGATTAAGCTTGGCACGTCCCTTCGATTGACTCCACTGTCGGTCGGAAGCGGAGAAGAAGGTTATCGATTCGTGTAACTTGGGTCTCATTAGTCAGGTGCAGATTGAGCCACTGATACAAGAATCAGATGGGGCCAACCAAACTAGGTTGCGCAAATACACAGAGGAACTGAACAAAATCTTTTCGGTTTTCCGGATTGACTACTGCAATGCAGCGTCTTGCATCACAAGCTAACATGATGGTGTGAAGGAACTCTAAGTGATAGGCGTGTGACACACGAACCCGTGCTGGCAGCCTTTCACGTTATCTGTGCTTATTTGCAGCCGCTTTCTGACTGATCAGCCAATACAGGGTTCTCATTGGTGGAGAAGTATGTTGGAGTCCCGTGTAGTTTGAGGGAGTCATTTAGTTCGCTACACTACGAAATACAAGCGAAGGACAACTGTCCTTTGGTCTGATTTAAAAAAGTATGGGGTAGTCTGAAGATACACTGCGAGGCTCACGGCTGACATCGACAGCGACGTCTTAGTTGGTGTTGCACCACACCAAGTCCACTTCAACAGCCGGACATGACACACACGTTCTTCCCGCCTGTTTCAAGAAGTGATCATATACAAATTAAATATGAAGACATTATTTTCAGCCACGGCTAGCGCCTGTTGGCTGTTATTGCCCGGCTACGTTCGTTGCTTGGCGCTGACAGCATTGACTCAGTGACTGGCAAATCATACTCTTGTCTTGCTGTTCACTTCATGTAGTAGTCTTTAGTTACACTACAGTCATTATCCCTCTTCCCGGAGGCACTTGCTAGCCCGGTTGTTATCTGTCTGCTGATATTCACATTACCCCCACACACATTTCGCACAACGGAGACCCTCTCATTGGATCACTTAGCTGGGCTAAAAACTACTTTATCTCCCTGTCTAACTCACCCTGTCATCGCCCGTACCAACTGGCCGAACGGCTAGCCCACTTGCTTGCTACCCTGGCAACCAATTCCTCGGATTCCCAAAAACACGCAACTACTCTTGCCCTGGCCTTGCGCCTACTGATCCACTGACCCTCGGTGCAAACACGGGACACAATGATACTCTCTTGCATCAATGTTTGAGTAGAAGCCCACTAATAATGATTTGTTGTGTCCTCATACTACATCGGCAACCTCGGCTAGTCCTTGGCTGCTTGGTCAGCCAACAAAAAATATACACTCTTTCATATGTCCATTCAACTTGCCGTCATCAACTTTAGATCATTTTTTCTGATACCATTTTATCTGATACCTCCCGGCACTCATCAAACGCTATTGCTCTCACCCAATCCCTTCCGCATTCAACCCTCTTCCCAAGCTTTGAACTTCAGTGGTAGCTGTTGAGAGCGAACGCCCTGTATGGCTGTCATTCATTCAATCTTGCTGGTCCCCGGTTCACGCCCACACGGTCTTCAACAGAGTCGAAATTAACCGTGACTCTATATCGGCCTGGTTCTACCTGTCAATCCACTCATCTGACCCACATCCATCCTCCACAGGCATGCGCACTTCCCGTCCGATTTCTGCAGCGTTGACACCCGTTACGGGGCTGTCCAGAAACCGACGTATGTCGGTGTAATAAAGGTACGGCACAGTCATACCCAGTCTGATGGCACTGCCGCAACTATTTTCTTCCCACCCTCGACTTTCACCTCTTGCTCACTCGGGTCTGAAGTTGCAACTACAAACAAATTTTTCACCGAATCCCAACCGCCTCTGGGACGAGTTTGTTCTAACCCGCCGAACCTTACTTTCGGATTAAACCGGCCTAGTTTTCCGCTGCAATTTCAGTTTGCTTGGGCCAGGGGTTTTTGACCGGCGAGTCAGTGAGTCTGAGTCTTGTTGAATCTGGTGAAAGGCAAGCGCTTGTGCAGAGAGAGGAAATTTGACTTTTATATCGTCTTCAAAGAGGAAAGCCTCATCATTGGACTCGGCTCCTAAGACGTCGTTTATATACAGTGGGAAACGGATGGGACTCAGCGTGCCTCCTTGAATGGCTCCACTAATGCTTGGTAAGGGAGGCGATTGTTTGCCTCCAATTTGTGTTATTTGTGTCCTGTCAGATAGGTAGGAAATGACCCATTCAAATAAGGTCCAAATGATGCCAACAGTTTATGAAGCAGGGATGCTTGATGGACTTGGTCGAAAGCTTTTGGGATATCCAGGCAAACTACTACATTTGAGTTCCAGGCGTCATGGGCTGCTGTGATGGTCTCAAAGAAGTGGAGTTTGCAGCCACTGATGGATCTCTGAGACGGAAATCCGAGCTGTCAGCCATCTATGACATTTGTAGCTAGAAGGAACTTGGTTAATGGGTTTTCAACCAGACGTTTAAGGGTCCTCTTTAAGAGGGGGTATGGCGGAAAATCCGCGTAGTTGGAAGTAGTTTGTCTGGATCCGGATTTAGGATGCGGGTGGACCACAGATTGCTTCCAATGGGAAAAGACGATTTCAGAGGTTATCGAGCAGGTAAAAGGACTTAGGACAAGGATTTTTATATCCTGACCGCCGTCTCATAACACGGGGTTCAAGGCCTTTGGCCTCAGGCGCGACGGAGTCCTTAATGGTTAGAAGAAGGACAGAAACATCAGCCAGGGAGATGGTAACGTTGCTAAGAGACGGGTGACTGCTCCGACCGTTAGGAGGTATGAAATATGCAGCAATGTTTATAGGTTTGAGTTTGGGGGGAAGAAGCATGTAGCAGCTAGTGAAGTGAGCGTTCAGATGGCTTGCTATACTGACAGGATCGGTGATAAGGCAATCTTTGGTGGAACGCAAACAAGCAATTGTGTGACTGTTTGGGATACAACGCTGACAAAACACTAAGCTGGGAAATTTAGAGTAAGAGTTGACCATGGGGGCGGTGCTCTCTCCTCGGCGTTTGAGAGATACCCGCAAGAATTCTCGGTTAATGGAGAGCATACTGATGAGAACTATTATGGAGAAATCGTACGATTTCCGATATGCTCTGCTAGGTAGGGGTATTTCGATATCTAACCTTTTTAAGAACTTAACATTGGAGAGAAACCAGGCTGGAAATTTTTATGGGAGACAAGGCGAAGAAGACATCACAGACGCGCTGTGTTTGCCGAGGGGAAGAAGCCGCCTTTTCCCGGGAAACGAGAAGGGATGAAAAGCATGTAAAATATAAGGAGAGGAGTTTTGAACGAAGGACTCGGAGAAGCAGCTAGGCTATAACTGACTGCGTTGCAAGAGTTGATTGATCACCTCCTGAGAAGCGTTGACCAAATGCAGCTCTAGCCAGATGACCTTCGTTTGAGAATATTAGGTGTAGGGTATGTAAGCCATGAGTGGGGCCACGTAAAATTTGGGACGAACCCTCTGCACTAAGTTCAGGAAGAAGTGAGGCGTAACTAGTAAGGCACGTAGTGGAAGACCAGGAGATATTCGGTAGGTTGAAGTCCCCAAGCACTAATTTGGACGAATGAGGAAGTGCGTGTGCGGTGGCGATAATACGAGAGATGTCGGCAATAGATGCAGGGAGGTGGCTGATGGTAGACAGATACAACCTAATAGTACATGTTGTTTGGTCTGTTCTGTAGGGACCCAGATCCCTTCTGGAATCCATTGCAGGGCAGAATCAAGCGTCGGATGTGTGGTAGAGACCGTGGACTTAAGTTGAGGGCAATTAGTGGTTAGGAAAACGTACGTTCAGGTGCCAAGCTGCAGCGACGGAATCGGTGGCGAGGCAGCCGTAACAGAAGTTTACCTAGGAAATCTATTGATCCTTGGGAGTACAACGCTCACGCAGTAGGCGGTTGGGTAATGTTAGACAGACAATGGCATCAAGAGCGGTGCTCTTCCCACATAATTCGTGAAATACGCATCAGGATTCTCGGCCAGTTAAGAAGAAGCAGAGTGTGGGGGGCTAGAACGAGTTGTTAGCAACGACACTCAATGAAAGTGAGGCAATTTTATGAGGAAAAAAAGTCTTCTGTACTGAAATATGCACGATGTTATTAAACCGCATTTAACCGCATTTTATGGATGAAGGAATGCACGCAGTACTACCAAGCGTTGTGCGGCAGTGCGGTGTGTTCTCAGTGCAACTCATGTAGAACAAGTCCGAAAAAGCCACTTTATCTACTGAATATTTCTGTTCACCGAAGACTAGATACTATTGCCAGAATAGCATAGTTGCGCTATGATCAAGCCTTACACAGGGTTTTCCTTGAAGGTCATACTGGGCCAAACGGGAGTGTTGTAAGTGTTGATTCCCCCTGTGAATCAACGGTGAACAGCATTAATTTTCCTTTGTGGTCTGACTACTCATGAGTAGCGTGACTTACGCCCGTTTATTATGATGCCGTTTGTTTCCTTGCTGCTCGTTTTCCCCCTGTTTCGCTCCTGCTTAAGGTCTGCTTATTCTTCAGTAACTGATATCAATGCTCCGTTGCCTGTCCGTCATTACCTGCAAGTTCGTCTCATTTGTACTTATTTTCGAGCGTCCACTCCGACGGAAAAGCGGACCGGCCGGGTGTCGACCCCAGAGCTCCCGAACGGTGGGCAAGCGTGCTGCCCACCACACCAGCCTGGCACCTAGACGGGTCCATTTTTTGTATTACTCATGTACCGCACCTGTCAGATAGCTTTTGGCAAAATTTGTTTTAAACGAGCGAAGCCGCGCAATCTGACTTGTCACGTGGCGCAAGCTACCGCGTTCCAATGCCAACCGAAAGACAGCCCCTTACATCCCAAACGTACTGATTTTCTGCGCCGTTGTCTATCTATACGGCCAACTCACGTTGACAGACTGCCCTATATATATGTTTGCACATCGTTTAGTGCTTACTTGTTTTTGTTTCTAGAAATCCCTGCTGCTTCAGTGACTATTTCTCGCTCCTGCTGATTGCGTCATTATTGACCGTACGTTTGCTTAATTCACGATGCTTACTAACCCGTTTGCCTGTGGAACCAGTTCCTGTCGGTCCTCAATACATCATCTGCTGCCCACGTCTGTCTGCTCCTACTGCCTACCGGCTACGAACTGCGTATAATCTGATAGCCGCAATCGTCCGGTGAGATCCATAACCACCCGCATCTTACAGTAAGCAATTGGGTCGCTGGGAGTTAATGTGAACAGACTCATTTATTCAGCTTACTAGGGCGAGTAGAATGGATCTGAACGTGACTCAAACGTCCATCTGGGTGTAATATACGTAGAAATCATGAAAAGGTTAATTAGAATTTCAAAAACACACGCATTTTGTTACCAGTTTACAAGGAAAAGCACAGACTCAAGCTTTAGCATATATCAGCTTTCCGCGGTGTGCTTTAATAACAATAATAATAATGTTTCTTTCCAACCGGTGGGTTGGAAATACCGTCATGCATGCCGTCAGGCATGATCATAATGTTGCAGTCAGAATAAAAGCACGACTGAGGGGGTTGTGGGTACGGGGGATTGTGTGGAAAAGGGGCAGCGTCTGAAGCTGTGGGCGTTATCCGATGTAGCAAAAATAATGATAATAATAAGTTTATTTCCCAACTTGTAGGGAACATGCCGATTGAGGCATGATCCGGTCGTTACAAACTAAACGCGGCAGGTAACAACACAACGGACATGCTTATTACGTGAAAAGTCGCCACAGTTGTGGGAAACGAAAAAAAGAGGACAGTGGGCATGAGGTACGACAGGTTCAAAGATGAAACCCGCTGATCTGAACCAAAACTGAAAACCGTTGCTGGCCATGAGTGGCCTTGGGCGATCGAGTAAATGGCCAGGTCCACAAAAACAAAATGGGGATGGAGATTGACGAATCCGATCTGGAGACAAATGGCAAGTATTGTCTCAAAAGTATGGATTAAATTGTAACTGAGTAGACTCACTTGTGTCACTGTTGTAGAGAGGTCAGGTGTAAAGGGTAGTTTTGATGGGGAGACAGTGCCAATGCATAGGGCCAGTCGAACACCGTAAATGAAATTGAACTTGTGGAAGGGGCAAACCGAAATTGCGGCAGGAATCTATGTTGGTTGAATCCGAACGATATGTTCAGCGGTTTAGAATGAGGCGTTTGGGGCCAGGTGAAAAATTTGTTTGTGGTTGCGATTACAGGCTCGATTGGGCGAGAGGCTGCGGTCGAGATTCTGAAGAAAGTAGTTGTGGGAGTGTCATCAGGCTGAGTATGGCAGTGCCATGCCATCATTGCACTGGCATACTTCGGTTCCTGGAAAGCCCCGTAACTGTTGTCAAGGTTGCCGTAATCGGACAGGGGATACGCATTGCCGTGGCAACTTGATCTGGGTTAGGCAAGGAGATAACACCAAAAGAATATCCCATGCAAATTCCACCCAGGTAAGTAGGATAATAACGTTTCTATGCAATATACTCCTCAGACGTAACAAATGAGATGAGTCGGTTCAGTGAACTTCGGCACAACAGTTTTTTACGAAGCTCGCCTTCCATTCAGTTTAACAATGGAAAACAACTTGATGCATTCTGTAGCGGTGATGCGAGTGTGATTTGTATGGGTGATCTGCACTCACAAATATGCACAACTAGTCAGTAGATAATGCAGCATTACTAGGTATCTGCGTTCGACTTTCCAACACGACGGTATCTTTCCCCGTTGGAAATAATCACGTTTCTCATATGGAATACACCACAAAGGCCAGCTTTATTGACGGAAATTAAGGCCAACCACTACCCATCATCCTGATAGCTGCACGCGCTGTCGCCCATCTTGGCAACTTATCGTAACTGCTAGGACCCTATCTATGTGCGACACTGACTTTGATGCCTCAGCTATGCATGGTAGCCAAATCCAATGGCAAATGATGGTCCTTCCTACTCATAACCATATAGGATGTCGTTTTCCTGGCTGGCCGTTGCAACTACCAGGCCGATACCTACGCCCGACGCTAATTATGAAGCCCCAACTATGCACTAGAGCTTGACCCTCTGGTCCGTACTGGTTCCCCGCGAGTCGATTTAATCGCGTGGCATTAGGTTTTTCGACGCAAACCTTCTTGTGAGAAGGTGTATTCCGCATGCACATGGGATATTTAGGAGTTGGCATCTGCAAAGCGGTAGCCCAGTGCAATGCAAGCATCTCTCAAGCATTTCCGGAGTGCACCAAATGGTTTTAGCCACATTGAAATGTGAATGTGAAAATATAATCTTACACTTCTATAGCCAACGTTCACACAAATCAAATTAAATGACGGGAAACATCTACAGAAGGCTGGCTATGGATTAAGGCGTTCCTATCAGACAGAACATACCGAGTGAAAGTGGGCTAAACCTACTTTTCTTCGGCGCCGGTCCTCATGGGAGGTCATTAAGGCTCTGTTTTGGGACCACTTCTGTTTCTGACTTACGTCAATGACCTCCAAGACGTTCTTTCAAGCCCATGTCTACTTTCTGCAGACGACTTGAATTCCTGTAGTTCACATACCAGTGTCCTCCACACGGTTGTAGACGCCATAAATCAGTGGTTGTTGGACTGGCTCCTTCCTCTGAATGACAAAACGTGCGTCCAAATGTCATTCGGAGGAGACTCAGCGAGCGTTTCTGTCATGCATGGTAAGAATAGACCAGAGGACATCACGAGGATAGACGCCAAAAATATTTGGGTATCTGGCTCTTTTCGAACATGTCCTTCTCACGGCGCCATGAGAAATCGGCCCAAAGGGCATTTGCCGATCTACGGAAGATTCGGCGCATCTTCACCCGTATTACTCGCACGGCCTTCCAAATACTCTATGGGGCCTACGTCAGACCGCTTCTTGAATATGCTAGCCAAGTTGTCTGCTCAAGATGCACGTAAAAAGTAACCCCTATTGACCACGTCCGGCACGCTGCCAGGAAAATGGTTGCCGGCCTTAAATCCGCGGATTATAATATGCATCTCATGGTGCTTAACCTCCTTCCCTTGAGTTTCGCCGCCTCCAAAAAGACCTAATGCTTACCTACGCCCTGTTTGAATAAGGTTTGGCCAAAGTGATTTTCATCGTTGACCTAGCTAACACAATGGGGACATGGTAAGAAAAATTGTAAGCTCAGGTCGCACACTTTAATTAGGCGAAATTTTTTCTCGTTTCGGGTAGTTGCTGCGTGGAATAACCTTCCCCTGATGGTTATCCACGCTCCATCCAGTTCAAAGCACTATTAGACACTTTTTCATGCTAGCCCTCGGACTGGAAAGCTTGCTGCCTCGCGCTGAAAATTTAAAGAGCAGTGCTACACCTTTTTTCGCTTGTGGCTTTCAGGTGAACGGCAGCAACTGAACGACAAGAACAGAACCGACCCGGGAAACTTGGGCAAAAGCCTCGATCCTGTGTATCAATCTGTGAATCCGTGTATTACATAACTTAGGTAAAATTGTTCAGACGTCTTACTGTCACAAAGAGAAACCTACTTCTCGCCTAATCAGTCGGTTAGTACAACGACCTTTTAACGTCAAGATTCAGTATCCACATGCATTATTGGATGCGGCGAAGTTGAGGTCAAAGAGGAATGTAAACAATGTAGTCGTAAGCCAAAGTGAAATATGCTTGTTCAAAGGAATTCGGAGACCTCAAGTGCCTTCAAACGTGTACACACGAATGTAGCCGCAGGATCGATCTAATGGGCAGGCGGGTACTTTTCGTCAAATAAGCTCATTTAGGGAACTATACGTAACGATCGTTTCGACTGTTTGAGCAACGAGCACCAAAGTTAGCAACCAAACCGGGAAAACTCCGAACGAATGGTTACGCAAGAGTGCTGTACTATAAAAATAAAAGTAGTTACACGGATATAAAATTGCAAACCTCAACGGTTTTCGACAAACGGTGAGGTGATCCAAAAAGCAAGCACAACCGATATGGATCGACAGCCAACGCGTGGTCGAAACAGGGTCGAAACTTGATGCATTAAAACAAATCTATGGCTGACCGGAATTTCGGTACAAAATAGTAAAACAGAGGCGGTAAAAACGATTTGTGTAGCAAGGAAAGCGGGAGATACAAAGGTGTTTGCCAAGCTGAAATAGAGTTCAGTATTCCAAAATTAAAGGGGGCGGTTCATTTGAATTGATAACCGGGAAGGCAGTCACTCAAAATGGGGGGCATGTTTAAAGAAATACAATGTTGCAACACCATATCCTAACTTATCTCCACTTCTGCTTGTAGTCGCTTGTGGAAATAACGGACTTGTCGTCCTCAAAGTAAATTATAAACAGCCCATACTCAAACGCAGTAGCGCTCTGACCAACACAGGGCCCCGATGTGACCTAAGTAGGGACTACAAGATCTACTCTATCTCATTGCCCCAAGAACAAATATACTTCAACCCACATCCAACTGTCATACACCGTCAAAATGCTACCACCCCGACTTTGTCTTCTAAGCGGTCGATGGAACCTGACATTACATGGCACATTAACCCAATACGCCTTGACTGCCATCCATATTTGCCTCACCTGGTCAGGCTTCTTGTCCGCTGCCCACTCCTAAACATCCACCAAATCTTTCTGTGCCGTGTCTCACACTTCCACAAATCCTGACCACAACGGTGCTTAAGACTGCACGCCCTACAACTGCAACTGCACGCCGTCCCCCCAAAGACCCTCCTAACTCCATATTGAGTCTCATCCTCCAACTTCTGCTGTGGGTTCAGACGTCCTTTCCCCGCCATTTACTGCTCCCCCCATAGCATTAAATACACCTGGATCGACCCTGATCACACACCCAATTAACCCTACTTCATGCACCAGCACTTCCCCTAAATTCGACCGCATACCTTCACTCCCTACTATCTCCACCAGAACGTCGACCATCGTTTTCAAAATCGGGCCTCACTACGGTAGCTAGAAGTTATAACCACTCTTGGCTGCCTACTATTACGAGCCACAGTCTAATGACACTACACAACCGCCCCACGCCCTCCACGGCCCCAAGAATATCCGTGAACCATGTTGGTCCTAATTTGTCACGATTCCTTGTCCAATCCTTGCTACCCTGACAACCCCAGCTGCTTCACCCGTGATGTTCATGTAGGGGACTGTCCACGGACCGAAGTACGACGTCGCGATGACGAAACCGCGACTGCCATACCCGGTCTAATGGCTTGCCCGTAGTTCAACAATCCTCTGCCATTTCCCCGCCGAGCGTGTTACATGCGCCCAAGGGACCGTCTCATTCCGCTGAATTTGCACAAAACTCCGAAGTACTGGCCAGCTTATTGTGCTGTCTGCTTGCACTGCCCATAAACCAACTAAATCCGCCCACGGCACAATAAAAGAGGTAGTATACCGGTGAAGATAAAACCTTTCCGTGCACCTAATATAGCGTGTGTCGGCTATCATAAAAAGACCCACCAAACTTACTAGCTGCAAAGGATTCCTTGGCCTTGTTTGGCGGGACGCCTGCTGCAACAAGAGGACACCCCTTCCTACATAGTTCACGAATGGCTGGTCCATTTTGAGTTGGCGCGGACAACGTAACTATTGTTCATGTACACTTTCAAAATATTTCCGAATCCAATACAGGAGGAATCACGTGAAGAAACCAACGTTTCCATAAAATTCCCCACCGTCTTCATAGAGACGTCATGCTGAGCCATGGTAGCCGTTAAAAATATGAATTCGGCGCCCAAAGTAGACCTTCAGTACTCTTAAACAAAGTTTAGTAAAACTGCCACTGTCTGGGAAGACTTTAAGGACTCGAATAATTACCGTCCAACGCTAGAACTTTATGTAAAAGTTTCCTCCGTCCAAACCATGGTTTCAGAGAAATTTGGGGTGTGCGTCCAAGGTTCGGCGTGCAACACCGGAAAGTGGCATGCATCGACCACTTGAGAATGAGCGGTTGCCTTGTCTACATTTTCGACCAGTCAGATCCCAGCTTGATGCCGGACCAATCAGCGGCCCCCCGATCAATCACATGGAAGTTAGACCAGCTGACCATTGCAGCACCCAACTGGGGGCGGTGAGACAGTTTCGGCGTGGCACTCGCGTAGCACTTAGCTAGCCGCCGGTGTGAAAGTCGCAGACTTCTTTTTGCGATATTTCAGTTTCTCTTCTTTTGACCGGATAGTCTTGTGCACTGTTTGAAACTTCCTTTCGAGTGGTGTCTCTGCCGGTGCCACCCCACCAGGCAAATTCGGGTTTGGTATCATTCGCTTTGTCAGCGAGGTCCCTTGCAAAATCTTATCTTTCGTTGAATATCACTATTACCACAACTTTTCGATTTTTCATTCTTGTGACTTATGAGAGGTTCATGAAAGGCTCCGCACGACTTTAATAACAAATGCAACTTTACTTTGGCTCATGTGCACTGAAACAGTGTTTTTATGTGTTCGTTTCAGTTGCACTCCGTCTTTGCCTGAGGTGTCACGTTTTTCTCATGTAATCTCCGGCTATTTGCACGGTTTCTACATGCACGTTATGCTAGTATTGTCGACACAAGTCAGCGATACCAAAAGCGCCACACAGCGACGATGTATAACTACACATTCGAAAATGAGGTATTATTGCACGGGTGCAGTTTGTATGAGAGGAAACAACGAGAAATTCTTTGTGAGGTTGTGGTACTAGTATCGGCTTCCTTCGTTCTCTTCCTTTTGGACTTTCGAAGAACATGCTTTGGGGTGTCAGTGAATCTCCCCCTGGCCATTTGGCTGATGAAATAGGGGTGAGCAAATTTGCGTTATACTATACTCAGGAAATAAACCTACGAGCGTCGATGGAGTGAACTGACTACCGTTGTCTGATGCATTTGTCTCTGGAGTTCCAAGGTGACTGCACAGTCGCTAGGGTTCCAAGTTCGCATTTGCAGTTATAGGACTGCTAACCGGAATTTTGTGCTGCAACGCATCGTTCTTCGGGTTTCTTCCATAGACGTCATACCGTCATCGTCGTTGGTAGCGTGAGGGGATTTGGGAATTTTTTAATGGAGACTTCGTCCTGCAAGTGAAGTTAATATATGCTGAAAAGTCGAGAAGCACTCTACAGCTGACTCATTTTTATTGGGAATCATCAGCTATGCGTATCTCACGAAATTCCAGGGATTCTCGAACTCGCGACCCCCGGCTGTTATTTTGAACACTTAACTCTTCGGCCACGAGCGGTCGATCAACAGTGTGACGATGTCGCACTTAGACAGGACATGTCGCTGCTGGAGCGAGTGTATAGACTAACGAGAATAGTTCCAGTTTTGGGAAATCTTAGTTACGTTGATCGCTGTTTCGAGCTTAACTCATTTGCCTTCGAATACCTCGGCACTCTCGCGGACATGACTTTTCTTTCTTGGTCCTTGAGAAAGCGGGAGCCTTTGGTTGCAGAATCACTTTTTCACAAGGCGGAAACGATGTTCACTCGGGGGCATAATACAAGCTTGGAATGCCTAGGCTACAGAGGGTACCAACAGTATTCTACCTGTCTTCCAAAGCAGTGAGATTTGGGAATAGCCTTATTGACAGTGCTGTTGTGGTACCGAGACTTTCAAGCGCTTACTTGACGTGCATTTGTGGGATATGGCTACCAGACCTGGGTATGCGAGCCGAAACCAGGGGACGTTTACCCTGAACACCCTCGCACTCCATCCGGTCCGGTTTTCACACAGAATAACGCTGCATATACAGTCGATTCCTCTACTCTCATCAATCAGACTCAGAATCTGGGAGGAGTTCCGGATACCTGCAGCACGCATCCTCTGCGGCCAGATGGTGCTCACCACCAACTGGACCTGTATAGTTGATTATCGTTGTCCTGTGGTGTCAATCTATTTTTATCTTCGGTTGGTCAGTCGCCCACCCACCAGCCTTTCAAATTCATCTAATATATTTGGAATTGTCGCGCGGTAGAATTGTCTTCTGTGATCTTTGGGACCCTGTCGACCTGAGCACATCATCTACAGTCATCAAGGAACGCCGCGACACTCCCGCGCAGCGCTCCCTTTGAATAATTGTTTTCAAGGGAATTTCTCGTATGCTCTTGAAAAGGACGTCGTCCATCCAATTTATTGCTGGCAACTGATGTGGCACTGACGACCACCTATTATCTCTGTCTGTATCTCAGTGGCGGATGGCTTTTACTTGCGTCACGCTTCCCCTGACCTTGGCTCACTACTTACCATGAGATTGTTTAAAAAATGGAATAGAAATGCGCACGGACGTAATCGGGCGCAGACAATACAAAAACACAAGGAGCTTTTATTCACAAATCTCGCGCCCATTCCTTGCTGGGCAATTGTGCTAAGGAGATCAGACCGGTCAACTGAGTGAAATGCGACTTGGAAACACAGGGAAACGAGAATTGTGGATCGCTTATAGGTATGGCCCTATTCTAGCGCCTGATGGGGTGTGAAGAATTGGTCAACACCACCCCTACCAGGTTGGAATCCCGCTTGCTGCTCCCGGATCAACGCATCACAAGCCGCCGTAAGGCAACGAAGGACAAGTGACGTCGTGAGTCTCGTCACGATTGGGGCCAAGCTGGTCCCACTGTGATTACTGCACTGGGCCATTTCCTTATAGACGGGCACTATTATCGACTTTCCCAAGTTGTCTGAGACAACCTCCTTTCCCCAGCCAGCTAACAAGCACTGGCTGATGACTTCACCCTCACCCTTGAACAATGTGGGTAGCAGACCATCCGGATCGGGAGCTAGGTGGGGCTTGAAAGAACCTATGCAGTCATAAACCTCTGAGACTGTAGAGGGTTCTAGGTTCACCGTCGAGGATTCTACTGCAGTTCCAGGATCCGACTGATTGGCGGCAGGTGGCCACGAGAGTTGTGTTCGAATTGGTCGGTCCAACGACCGAAACGTCCTTTACTGAAGATGGTCGCGCCACTTTGGTCCTTGATGGTTTCGCTCACTGGTGGCTTCCGGAGGCCGGCCGCGCGGATCAATCGGAATGATTTCGGGCATTCTGGGCTTTCTGAGCTTCTTCTGATCCCTTAGCCTTTAGTGTCCACCAGGCTTCACGGTCGACGACACTGGTCGCCTGAGGCCTACTGTCTTCAATCTCCTGTCGCAGAGGGCTTTACCCCCAGACCGCCTCGTAGCACGATTAGTCCTAGTATGGGGTGTCGCTGCTCTTGGTCTGACTGCTTCCCTTTGGCCTGTCTGACATGGTTGCACCTTGTGGAGCAAAGTTCCAGCCAGTGTAGCCCGCGGGATTGTTGCAGCACTCAAGATCGACCACGGCCTCAAGGTGGCAGCTTTAGGTCGGAGGCACATACAACTGGGATATACATGAGTAATAGTCAAGTGGGACAGAGAGGGAGTTATAATATAGCAAGAAGGAAGATGAGGTATCCCAGCAGTTGCATATCCTCGGCTATCCGCCCCGCTGTGTGCAGGGAATAAGGTGGCCCGGCTGGTGTCATTACACGACGGCCACTGTGGCATGAAGACATTTTCATCTGGAAAGTTCATGGTTGTATGTGGGCCGAGATGCTTCCACGGTACCCGAACCCAGAGACGAAGACGATTGGAACCCTTAACGAAAGCCTTTGGCTCAAAATCCTGGCCACAATATAGCTTTGATTGGCTTCGGTCTACTTGAAAGGCCAAAACTTTGGGAAACCAATTGCCAAACGTGTTCCAACTCCAAACCTGGAGGGTTTGTGTTTGTCGAACCTCTATCCATCGACTGACTTGTTGGATGAGACTCTGAATGCTGCACGAGCATTCTCCAGTACAGCTTAATGGGCTAATGAGGTAGGCAGATTGCCGCACCATGATAATATCCATTCTCGTCGTGACGCCCGATAAACTGAACCGAACCTTTTTTCATCTTCTGGAGGCCTAAAACTGTGATGCGGGATCTAAATGGCTGCGGACTGGCGGAAGCCCAGATTTGACATAGTATTCAATGCGTAAAAGAAATTGTTGACCAATTGTAATCAGCTAGCACACCATCGATTGCATCGCAGCTAATCACATTCAGTTTCCGAAGCCAGTCTATTCTCATAAGTAATCAGGTGTGAGTTGGGTGTCCTAACCAGCTCCAGTTTAAAACACTGGATTATAAGGTACAGACTAGAAATTTGGCTCATCTATTACTAAGGGCCCTGTGACGGGAATCCCAGCGCTGGAAATTGAGACATTGAGATTTCCATCTCCAGCCTATATTCGACACGTCTCGAAGTACGCAGCACTAGTTGTCGTTCTGTGTAGCATAGGAGAGATTGTAGCCATTGAAGAGCCCTTAGACGTCGGTCAACTCAACATCCTCTGCTGGAACTACCTATATCACCGAGCACATCCGGATTTTTTTCACCGGAATTTCGAAAGGTACATACCGACATAGTTTTGGTCTACAAGATCATGTTTAGACCGGCGCGTTGCAATCAAGTTGTTTTGAATGTTCGCTCGAACCATCCACACAAGTTTCGGCCGTAAGTTCAGCGTACGGATAACTTGCCACAAATATGTCGCCCGTCTCCGGGATCGGACGTGCAACACTCTGGCATGATGACAGGTGAACTCGCAGTTCTCCAGCCTCACTATTTTATTGAAACTAAAACAGAGTGAATAATTGCATAGTCAGCCTTATCGGTATTGCAGCCAAAATATTTACACCCTTCCTACTGCTTGCTTCTCAAGCAAGAGCAAAATTCTTGAGGCGAAACTAAGGTTTTCCTCCCGGAAAA
>SJOL01006655.1:579082-636333 GCA_004794785.1 Opisthorchis felineus
GGCTGGAGACGTTGCAAGAAATGGCGGCTAATCGATGTCAGTGGCGTTCGTGCTGTCAGTTTCTTTCCAGATTGTCTGATTGAGCGCTTGGAGGTGTAGGCACCTCAGAACGCTTGACATAGGCCAGCACTAGGTTCCCTCCCTCACCCACTCTTTTTCTCTTCTTTTCACTCTAGGGTTTTAAATATAATTAGACGAACCTTATGGTTGTACGGCAGTGAAGCATCAGTGTCAACACTGATGTTGCTGTCTTTGAAAATGAACGAATGAATGGTGCTCTTCCTCCCTGTTGAAGGGCTTCGGAATGAAGCTTTAGACCTGAATGCACTGATGACATCGGTCTGCTAGGTGACGACCTAGAAAAACTGCGGTGCCTGTTAAATAACCCAACTCACCGCACAACACCCTTTGGATTTGTAATCAACATTTCGAAGCTGAAGTTCCCCACCTGCCAGAACGCCTGGCCAGCCCCAATGTAAGAGTTAAAGCAACGGATCAGTTTAAATACTTGGGTTCGTCATTTTGACAACGGGCACGCAAAGGAGAAAAACCAATGGCGTGCAGACAGCAGCTGAACATCGTCTTGCCGGAAACTGAAATAAGTTCGAGGCTGCTGGAGAATGGCTTACGTTTGTTCCAGTGGGATGTTGATTTTGTACCACATTCAATTATTTATCGATGTGATCCAGTGTTGTTTACCAGCCTTGCTATGTGGCTCGAGGAACGCGCCCACGATTCCCAGAAAATTAGAGGCACAGGCTGGTAAAGAGAAATTTGGTCAGGTACAGTTAGTGTTTGGCCAAGTACGAGCCATTGTACAGCCAAGGCCTTACGCTGTCGAGTCGGCGTATGTTATCCTCTATTCACTGTCCTGCCATTTGTTCACTAGACAGCTGACCGTTTATGGTCATTCATGTTCGCTTTTCTCTGATGCGACCTCTTTTTTCCAAGTGCAATCCGCCTCGCCTAGCTCCCACCAACTAGATATCTCCTTGTCCCGTGAAACCTAGGCCGATTGTGCTGTGACTGGCAGAACGGCGGTCTGTCATTTTTTCTGCCCAACTAATTACTAATTGCTCTCAAACAGTGTCACAAGAAATCTCAAGCTTAATTTGTTCTGATTTTCTTTAGTGCTCATATGTTAAAAATCTTCCATGTGTTTGCTTGCAACCCGTGCTGGTCAGTCAGACAACGGTTTTTAAGTACTGCTCGGTTGGCGTCACGGTCTCTGCTCCGGATCCAGGGTGATGCAGCCGACACATTCCTCCAAGGGCTTGTCACCAATGATGTCACATATATCTCTCGCCCGGGGTCATTCATGTATGCTTTTCTGCTGAACGTTAAGGTGATTTTTGTTGCGATCCCAAACTATACTCTTTCGAAAGGGTAGGATTTTGACAGATGCGTTCATCTATCATTTGCAATGTCATGAAAGTCGAAAAAGTCTTTACCTCCTGGAACTGGACTCCACGCAATCAGAAGAAATGATAAAATACCTTGCCCGATACAACCTCCGGAAAAAGGCAAGACTGTTTACGTTTATTTCGATCTTTTGAGGGACACGTATTCTATATCATATTTCATGGTTAAGAGAACTACTCGGTTTGCTATGTTTGTGTGCTAATGGAAACAGATGGTAACCTAATAACTCCCTGTGAACCTTCTATGTTGAGTGTCCTTGTTTTCCATTACTCGTAGTAACGTTTCTCACAGTCCTATTGGCATTATTCAATCGTTGGTGCCTCACACCTAGGTCTTCAAAATGAAGCACCTATTATGTGGCTGAATTTCTTTCACATGCACTCTAGTTTTTTATATGTTTGCCTTTTTGGTGATGCTTGCTCAGCTCTTTCATGTACGGCCGTCGTTCTGTCACACACAAGTTTATCAGGCGCACCTGTCCCGAAGCTATGCTGGCAAACGCCACGTTCTCCTGGGTTGCCCGATGGTTTGTCGTCACACGACCGTCTGGTGCAGTCACTAAGAACGCCGGGGTTGACTATTCGATAAAAAGGATTTCCTCGTTTCTTGAAAACATATCTCATCGGGATCAAGGTAAAAAAATCTGAAAGCTCACTTCGTTACTAGCAGATCCTCTGTAAGAGTCGGTAGGGATTTGAAACAGATCTTCAATCCTTATGAATAGTTTACTTGTTTAGGAAGCTCACCATATGTGTGGAACAGTTCTACCTCCATTTCCGATAGACTGCGCTTCCCATTTGAAGGCGTGGTGCTTTCGTAGAGTAAACTGCTCCTTTTGATATTGTAAAGCACTCCATTATTTTATTCATTCGACCTGTCTCGTTAGTATTTATATCGAAATGGAGCTCATGATTTGCACTGATATGAGAGGTTCGGCTCATTTTTCATCCCCTCAGTGAGTTCGAAGATGCAGAGCTCCAAATTTGACTTGTATTCTGGTCCACCATTGCGTTCATGATGATGGACGATGAGGTCTACCTGCTCCCGACAAAATGAGCGATTTTGGCACGTGATGGCCACACTCATCATCCACAACGCTGGTGCTGAACAATGGTAATTCACTAATATACTGATACGTACTTCGTGCCTCATGCTAACGGCTCTCGAGTATTCGCGCTACGGTCTAGTTTAATATGGCCTCGAGATAGCTCAGTGGTTAAGGCGCCAGCTTACGGGCCTGTAGGATCGTGATTCGAACCCCACCTCAGCATCTCGACTGTTGCTGTCCAGGCTAGGGTAACCTGACAGTGTCCCAGCCCTCATGCCTGCTTCCTTGGGCACGGCAGCTAACCACTGAAAGGGTGCTACTGCTGAACCATTTTCATTCTTCTAGTTTAGTATCTCGCTAGTCTAGTTGTGTTGGATCTACTGGTAGTGCTATAAACTGATTATTGACCCTAACTTTGCAGTGGTATTCTGATTATTAGTTATGCGGCACTGTGAGAGGAACCGATGAAAGGAATTTGTCTTGCACACGGCACGCGGACATTTTGACACCATAACTCGTGAGGTTTTCGATTCGTGCATAGTGGTTGTTTGATATTCGCAGCCTTCAGCTTTTGTGGACTTACGGAGTCTGCCTACGATATGTTCGATACCTTTGGACTAATCTTCCGTAATATCGGCAGGAACTCGAACACCTAACTTTGCACGCCTTCACAAAATCCGAATAGTTGGCACAGTTCTCCGGTCATTCACTCCGAACACTCTGTTTCATCACGACTGTACATATGAACGCGCCTGCCTATGATGCACGCACCGCCACGTGAGGAGCATCCTCAAGTATGTGGGTGTGGGGGGATGGGAACTCAATCCTGTCGTTCGGGTGTGACGATGCACTGGTGCAAATTAGGCGTCTTGCTCGCTTTTTTCGATGATTGCCAGTTATCTTTTAAACCTGGAGATTGATATTTTGAAGGGACCTAGAATTGGCAATATTTCGGAACATTGGTAGCTCGGGTGTGTTTGCTGGTTGTTGGTCAGATGGCTGTTGATCTGTTCCTGGAGCTTGGAGGTTAGCTTGCAGACGGTTCGTTATGTCTCCTTGTTTAGTGGTGAAACGTTTGCTGGCTAATTGCCGGGCTCGGCTAACATATCAACGTCTAAAAAAAATAAATCTTTCAGCTGTAGCACCCTTCCGGTGCCTAGCTGCCATGCCACCCGAAGGAAGCACGAGGGCTGAGATACTGCCAGGTTGCCCAAGCGTAGACAGGGGAAGTCGAGATGCAGAGGTCGGGTTCGAACTACAGACTTTCCGGTCAGTAAATTCGCGCTCTATCCACTTGAGCCATCTCGCCCCCCCCCAACGTCTACCTGCTCGGCAACCAATATTTGCCATGTTTTCTTTGAAACATTTATGTTTGTTACTCAGGTATACTGCACTCCAACTGACGATCAACCTCGAAACTGCAGTCTCCAGGATTGTCTGACTCACTCTTGAGAACGCTTGAAATTTTGACGGGTTTTTTTTTCCACTGTCATAGAGACAGTTGGCTATCCGTTGCCGCGTCGTGATTGCGCGTGCAGCTCACCGAAAACTGTTAATTGTTCGGTTGACGAGCTTTGGTCGGTTTTTGTCAGCTGTGCTTTTCCGTTAGCACTCGCTGGTGTGTTAGCGTGTGGTTTGTTTCAGCTCATGTGGTTTGTCTGTGTCTAAGCTCTGCTTAAATGTAATGCCTTATGAACACCTGACTCAGTTGCGCCGACACATTGTCGCACCAGAACGATAGGAGGATTGATTTCTCCTCTGTAGCACACCCGAATTCCCCGGGAGAGAGCAGCATCGATGTCTTCCAAAGGGCTCCAAACAATGATGAACGATATGCTTAATTATGGTAAGGAGCGGAGTACATACGTCTGACTTCGCACGTCTTACTGTCGCGGGAAATCAGGAGGACGAGGTGTCACTGACTTCGATGTGGTTGCATAAACGTTTAAACCTTTGGAGCAGGTTGATGTGTTCGTTCACCATTCGGATCCAAAATGATTAGGTTAATTTGCCAGCTCACATCTCGGATACACACCACTCGGGACCCACCACATCGGTCAGTCCTTTGTAGGCTTGAGTGGCCCTCACGCTTCTTGCGGGTTTTGTAGCAGCTATCCACCAGTAGGAGGGTGCGGCCGAGTGAACGCTTGTCTGGTTCTGTGGTCTTGCTGCCACCGTACACCATGGACCAGGATTACTTTTATCCGCCGTCCCTATATAACGGCGATAACAAATGACCGCGTGAAAGTGTGTTCACACAACCCTGCCACAGATCCTCCCTTCAATCCACATCAATCTTACCGAGGCCAGGTCACTTTTAAGGATAAATGATCGATCGCTGTTCTTCGGTCGCGCCGCTCTAAAGAACACCATCCAGTGGTGACTTGTCCGAAGTCGTTTCGTGACAGCTAAGTTGGATGGGTTTGTTATGTGTGTGATAGACAAGTTCCTAGAGGTTGTTAACAGTCTTCTCAGAAGTGAAAACATGTAACACAAAATCTTCACTGTTTTATGGTACCAAGTGTATTCATGCGCTAAAACTTCGGTAGATGGCTGGAAGTGAATGAACTACGTATGCTTTATCCACTGCCTCACTGGAAAGTCCATTTTTATTGAGAAACTTCCATGCTGTTGAGTTGCCAGATAAACCTCTCAGGTAACAGTGATTAGCGCTTTCGTGTAGAGTTGACTGATAAACTCAGTGGTTCCCCCAAATTAGTTAGTTTCAAATTCGACCTGAGTAGCGTAACCAAGTGATTATTCACTCTCTACTGTATAGTTGCGAGTGGTTCAGTCACTTGCCGGTTGTTTTTCATAGATGTTAGTTTTATTTGTTCAGTAGCTCGGGAACTGAGTGGAATTTCACTCCGATTGACGTCGCTGACAACACTGTGGGACAGACAACCCGTTCATACCGAAAACTGGCCTTTGGTTTGAAATCTTTCATATTTATTCAGGAGCTGGCAGTCTCTGAACATATTCCTTATAATTCGTTCAGTGCTTTGGAGGTTGTGAACAGTTTTACATACCCTGGTAGTTGTATTAGCTCTGATGGAAGTGTCCGATGAAGTCAGTGTACGAATCTCGCAGGCCCTAATGAAGTTTGCCATTTTGCGTCATTTGTGTCAAAAAAGCGTATCACTAAGTCTCAAGGGTCATGTACCTGTACCAGGCTACAGTAAAGATTGTATTGTTGTACGGATACTAGACATGGCCTGTGCAGGCAGATGATACTGAGGCCTCTTCAGACTTTTGACCACCAACGTCTCAGAAGTGTTGCTGATGTCGGATAGCGTCAGCGGATTCGTAATGAGCTGAATAGAAAACAAGTATTCGGTTGTTCAGCGGTTACTTCAGTCGTGGAGAACATCCAGAACCACCTACTGCAGTAGCTCGGCTGTGTTATGCATGTCAAATCATCATATACCGAGGCGAGTGTTGTTCTCCGTGCTTTGCACAAACTGCGAGATAGACAACGTGTGACTCTTTAGAAGGGTATGAAAGAGGTCATGGAGAGTTTGGTTGTTGTTGTTGCTGCTGTTCGCCTTCCAGGATGGTCCCTCCCTGCCCTTAGCTCGAAACATTGCAAGAAATGACAGTTAATCAGTGTCATTGGTGTTCGTGATGTCAGTTTCTTTCCAATTTGTCTGACTGAGTATTTTGAGGTATAGTCACCTCAGAATGATTGCGGTAGGCTAGTGACAGGTCTTTCTCTGACCCACCCTTTTCTTTTTTCACTTTAGGGCCTTAGATATAATTACCCAAACTGCGGTCTTGTGGATTTAGCTTGCTACATCCTGTCTCCAAAGATATAATGTGTAACGAGTGCTTGGGAAAGAATCAAACCCAGAAGAATGTAAAATATATCTCATCAGGTTATGTTGTTTTGGAAATGGACTGCACATGCCCGACCACTGTTTACCAGTGAGTGCACTGATCTCAACTCCAAGCCCGTTCTTGCGAAAAATTCCCGGAGAACAAACCACAACACGGAATCACAGCCGGACTAGGTGCTCTGGGATATTTACGCCTTCCGGGCTGGGGTACGCGTGATTCCCCTTGCACTTCGAAGCGCAAAGGATGTGGCAGTTAGCCTATCCCAATGGCGATTATACTGTCATTTCCCAGCCGGATTGCCTAGCTAAGGTTTGTCACGCGCTCGACCCCTTTCGAGTAAGATTCCCAATTAATGCTGGGTTAATCCAGCTAATAGCTTGTCACTCTGATTTGGTGTCCAGGTTTGTTTAGTCCACTAGTATTCGACGATGTAGGCCCCCCGTTCTTGGTGATTTTCCCCAGAACCTAGGATTTTCTGCACTAAGTCCGCATCCCGTCCCTTTCCCCCCTGTCCTTCTTTACTCCTAGTTGTATGACACTTGAGCGCCAGTGCTTACTGCTGTCATTTTGCTCACCTGGTATGCGTAGGTTAGCTTAGTGAAAGAGTTAGAGGGTTCCCGTATCATTCTTATCCTACCCTTTTCCCGTTTTAGGTGCAGATTGAACATGAAACTGATATTGCAGTGTGGGTTGCCATGCCCTCTCACAAGAATGCTCCGCTCACGGATTCACAGTCTTGGTTACCCATCAAATCGACTTCGAATGCCCCTTTGTTTGAACGTGATTTGCTATTCTACGCACCAGACCCCAGGGCGACCGCTGGATGGTCAGGGCGGATGCTTCTGAGAAAGGACGTTCAGGGTAAGATTAGATGTATTGTAATTTAATTGGGTGCTTTACCTAATACTACTGTGCAGAGCTTCTTTTTGAGGGTAAGAGGATGGTTCTCTCAGACTACGTAATCATACACATACATGTTACGAGTTTCTTTGGTCTTGAAAACGCTTTTTGGCTATTTTGGACTACTAAAGTCCAGCGTACAATCAACCTTGTGAACAATGAGCGTTTTTTAGCATATCCTTAACCAACGCTTGTGGAAGCTTTGACCAGCCTTTGGATAAACTGTTTTTAATGCATGTTCCCGTAACGAAAACCTATGTATGACGAAGGTCCTATTTATCAAGTGGAGCTTTGGTTAAAATTTATCGCTTTGAGTTTGGATACAGTGCTAGTCTTTTGACTAAAGTATTGATAACTGCATATTTGTCATCCGGCTGCCGGACGATAATATCAGTCTTTACGTAAAATTCTGATAAGAGGTCTCAATCGAACAGATTCCATCGAATCGGCGTTTGCTGATTCTGGGGGCTCTGCACTAAAAAGCCGTGATTGACCAACCGTTACACCGACAAACACATGTGAGTCACCTCATGGGCTACCTGTTTTTTGTTTCCGATCATGTCAGAACTTACAATGCTTTAGAGCACAGAACATTATTTGTAGATCGTTGTATTCATAGTAATGTAAATGAAGCTCGATATGCAGTTATCTAGTTTGATCCCTCATGATCATCCCATACAGCAGGCCATTGAATCCAAGAAAAGCCAAAAGTGACTAACCACATCGGCTGGGCTGCTAGCAATCATTGACAGAGCACGTCGCTAAACCACCGTGCGTGAGGTTGTTACAAGTGTTCTTGCTATAATTGCTGAGTTTCAGTAGAATGGCTTACAAGCTCAGTGATTTTGCTTTCGTCGATGCAGCCTTTTGGCCAGTGTAGATAGCGCTTGAACCCCAAACATGTGCCTGATTGCAACTTATTTTTTAACTGACTTGTGCTAGAAGGAGCACAACAAGAACCATTCGTTGATGAACTAATGATGGCTGTTGATGACAACGCAGCACCGCCTTGGTAGGGAACGTTTCAAAAGCCCAGTGTATCAATCCATGGGTTTTCACAGCTGGGTTAAACCGACTGTGCTGTGCTGTGACCTTGTGCTTGGACAATTGTTTCAGGGTGGTAATACAATCCATTGTCTTCATATGTTTGCACAGATTGCGGGATGTTTACCGGTTACTTTTACTCCAGCATTCTAGCTTCAAACCGGTTACCTTCCGAAGGGATAGCTAATTAACCATCTTGTTAATTGATTACTTTTTAGTCCACTGATCGAAGACGTAGCACAATATAACTGGTAACTGATGTCGGTGGCGTTCTTTTGTCAGCTATTATTCAGATTGTCCGAATGGATGCCTGGAGGTTTAGGCTCCTGGGAATGCTTGTAGGAGGCTAACACTTGGTTCCTTCTCTCTCCCCATTTATTATTTTTATGCAATAAGATTTTCAAATAAACTGTGGATATACGTCAGTAAAGCACCAGTATTCGATACGGATGGTGATGTAATTAATATGGCCACTTTATAGATTTGGGTCCGTATTTTACCAGCTTCTTTCAATTTGTGGGATTTTAACGGTCTTGCTGTGCCATTTCTCTCAGCCGCTTAGAAGCTGATTTTCGTCCAAATAAAATTCCTCTTCTAGCGGATACCTTATTTATGGGCGCCAGTGTGAGCCCTCTGGACATCGATCTTTATCACCGGGCTCGTTGGAGGTTGGGATTGCCAGAAGGTTCCAGTGAGTTGATACTCGGAGAGACATTACCCCTAGAAGCCAATGGAGACCTAAGCGGTGCTGTCAGTTTTTCCAAAGGATGTTACATTGGTCAAGAACTGACGACACGCACCCGGTTTACGGGAGTTGTACGACGTCGGTATGTCCCTGTTCGGTTGGTGGTTTCAGATTCTACCGTCGCCTCTAAGCTGCCTCTTGGTTGGTAAGTTTTGTCAACACATATAATTACTCCCTGAAACAGATGCATCCTGTTTGATGTTGACACTCATGGGCACTTCCTTGTTACAGTCGGCTTCGCCCCGTGAGATAGAAATCCTTCAAATATCCTCTTGGAACATTTGTGTTCTCAATATTTCGGCTGTATAACTTCGTTACGACAGCAGTGATGGGTCGTGTGAGACGCCTCCGCTCATTCCGCTTGACTTTGTTGGTCATGGCAGTATGTCACCATAGTTATCTTAACACTAGAAGGATTGATCTGCCCATGTGTGATGTATTCCTGATGGTGTTCAAACATGCGTTGGGAAATTCAGACCCTCTACTCGGAGTTATAGTGCACGCAGTACGTACTCGGTCTCTTCGAACTATAATGGTCAGTCCAGGAAGAATAGGCACCTAGCTGGTCTCGAGTTTCGTTGGCTTGAAAGGAATGGGAACCCTCCAAACGGAGTGCGCCTCCAACAAGTTAACAATCCAAAATAAACGAGGTTCAGAGCATCTCTTGAGCAGCCTGTGAACATAATTCTAATTCAATATGCTTCCTAGACAGGGTTCTCTTTGGGTCTCAATATCCATAATTTGCCTATAGCAGCGCCTTTTGTCCGACAAAACTACCTACGCGCGCATCCAGTTTTGTAAAGCAGATGATGGACTTGGCCAGACAGCCGGTCAACGCTTGCTACATTCTGACTGGTTCAGGGATTCAGGATAGTGTGTGACCAACTACTAGTGAGCTTAATGTTCCAAAATTGTCGTTGGCGGCGGTACCGCTGGTCCGTGTAGAAGATCGGAATGGCTGAGAGAGAGTTATCGTTGGTATGAAACCGGAGCGGACGACCGATATGTCCTGATTAAAGGTGAGTGGGAAGCGGCTGGCGTTATTACTCCGATGTACGGCATCACCAAAGCCAAGCTATATAATGAACTACAAAAAACGGCAAGGATATTTTGTGAGTGGCCGTAGGATTGACAACGAGTGGAAAAGACGATCCTTAGAGTTCGCATAACGGGTCCGTTCCAGGAATCTGGAGGTGGATTACGGCGCGCGAAAGTAGTTTGCCGATCGTCGACTCTTTTTACGCGGAAAAACCATGGCGATCGCTGGTGTTATCCGTACACTGAATTCAGAGCTAAAGATGGGTGGCTTTTCAGAATCAAAAATCGATCTGGAAACTAGCATGACCTTCATCTTGAACGAAACCACCTCGTACTGGGTAGAACAAGTCCCCTGGTTTGTGTGATGTTTACAAATATTTCTGTTGCCCTACAGGAGCCCCTGTCTTAGGATGCGATTTTCATCTGGCAGAAACAGATTACTAGCTTGCAAATATGCAAGGTCGTTCGCTGCTTCTGACTGCAAGGAGGAGCGGCAAAACAACTTGATACTCAGTTACCTTTAATTTCGGTCCTTGTATTAGTAATGATGTGCACTATCTTTAAGGTGGTTATGTTTTTGTGTCGGAGGTCCATGGGCGTAAAATGCTTTCGCTCCGATTATGTCATCATCCGCAAACGAATTATGTCATTGGTCTTTTAACGAATTGTTGGAACTTGCATAATATTCCATCCCGAATATCTTTTCACGTAAGACGTTTACTGGGCAGCTTTTAAGGGCGTTTGAGTTTGCCATTGAGCCACTCTTTCAACACTTTAAACGCCACCTGTTATTAGTCTCATAATGGCCACCTTTCAACTGGGCTGGCGAGCTCACTATTGTTCTAACTACATTTTCTTTTCATTTTCAGTCACCCCATCAATGCGTTCATTTACCGACTTTCTTCGGTTGAACACGATTTACCAAATCCAAAGGTCAAACCCGTGGGCTGGTTACGTGCATTCATTACGGAAAACAACCCGTGCTCGGCGATGGACGGTTTCGCTCTACTCCGTCTAACGGAAATCTCCACTAGCACACCTCTGGTAGCGGTCTCGCTTGAAAATTCGGACAAGGAAATGTTCAGATTACTTGTAACTCCCTATGCTCCCTCATGGTGGGCACAAGAGATTGCACCTGACTTCCAGAGATGTTAACTCCTGCTACATCCTGTGATTCATGCCGGGGTTTTCATTCTCATTCGGATAACAGCCCGCAGAAATTATTCGGCGTTATGTGTATCCAATGCAACTTCAAAAATACAGTCCAGCGGCTTTTGTTCAAGGATTTTCGGTTCGAAAGACGTTCAGCTAGTCACTGATACTCACCGTTGCTTACGAAATACATGGACAAGGTTTGCACCATTCAGGTAGGAGGAAAAGCTCACCAGGCAATGCCGGTATACACAATAGGATTTAGGCAACACCGAAAGGACGGTAGAGAAGCATCATTGTTACGCTGTTGATGGTGATGATGAAAGAACTGCGACCTTCAAGAGAATATACTGCGATATCTCGAATACCGTGCCAACTGCATGAAGCATATTCAGTTGAAAAGCGTGATAAACGGGGAATTCATTTGAGTCTCTCGTTAATACCATGTTCGTTTGCAGGTGAGCACTTGGCAAAGACTGAAAGAACTTGGTGGTCAAAGCAAACAAACTGAAGCATGCCGCCTTTGAGCGAAACAGGACAGAATAATCGGATGATTGCCGAAAAGACTAACCGATCAAGTATCGTTGAGCTGTCACAGTGAAAGTACTTGAACAGGATGAGCCTTCTGGCGACACAGTGAACGCAACCTGAGCGCTTCTAACTAAAAGGAAATCTTAAGAAGCAACGTTCCTACACTACAGTTGGACGGATTATTTTTCTATACCTCGTTAGAATACTTTCATGTTTAGTACCGAATTAAGTAGGCACCTACCGTGATATAGTTCTGAAAGTTGGGGACCCTTCACATAAGTCACCTGTGCAAAGAACAAAGGTACCTGTGTGTTACAGAGTCAGTATGGTAACTCGTTGATGATCTCAGGCGGTCTTTATCAGGGAACAGCCAAACGGGCTGTCCAGGGTAAAGCCAAACTTCAGTTCACTGCGTCATTACTTTTATTATGTCGTTCCACTTTTGCCGCTAAATGACAAGGTCCATTGGTATTATGCATCCGTTCGTGAATTCTATGGTACTAAGTTAAGTGTTTATACAGCTCGGTATATGAAACCCATCGTAAATTGTGGGGATTGAAAATAAGAGCATTTTTCGTACAAGCGGATAGTTTCAAACAGCTTCACTCGAAAATCGATGCCCACTTCTTGAAATGCTTTATGAAAAAGAGGTGTACTCCACATGAAAAAAAAAAACAAAGAAAGAAGTGCATGAAAAATATTTACTCGGGTGCAGTATCTCACACAAAGAAGAGCTAAATTGTTCTTTATTTCGCGTCTTATTTACCAGTTTCATGTTACTATACGTTCTTTTCAAACAATTCTTTCGAAATAAAATGTGCAGAAACATCTGTGTTCGTCGTATTCTGCTCCCATTTTATCTCGCAAATGAGGTGACTTATCACAAAAGTCGAGTAGTCCTAAGGTTAGTTCGCTTAGCATCAAACAAGTCCATTGCTAATATGACCGATACGGTATCGCATTTCTTTAGTGTAGTTTGTCATTGATTTAAACGAATGTGAAATTCATTGTTTGAAACATCTTCCAAATGAGTGTGCAATTTAGTTTTGAGACACAGATCTATCTTGCCCTTGTCTGTTGTGTATTACACAATGCGTTCGATTTCAGGTGTTGCCTTTTTTTGCTGTGCAACGGTGAACCGGTGCCCAACACTTGTATTGCTGTCAGCGATGAATAGCTGTAACTGAAGAAACTACGGAATACTTTCCCTTAGCCCTGAATTTTAGTCTAGCTCATATTGGAGACTTCGGAAATCAAGTTTTTATTGGTTTTATGAAGGTTGAATGTTCAAATAAATCCACCCGATCCGCCAGGATCGCATCATCCAACTAATGTTGGGACTGTTTTTATACGAATAGTGGTAACTGACTTGTGCTCCCGACTCTTATGATGCCTCCCAGTTCTTGGCAAAGTTCAGCTGTTGAACTGACGAGTTCACGTGTAGTTGGCTTGCACCTAAATATGTGAACAAAAATAAAATTATCATAGGAACGGCGTAATGATGTTAATGAACAAGGGTGGCGTTACAGCCGACTCATAAAATCAGGGTGCGGGGCGCTGTTGCTGGGTTCTCTTTCAGAAATATTTGCGTACAGTGATATTGTGATGATAGAGCTTAGAAACGCAGCTTCCATTGCATACAGTTTGAAGATGTCCTGAATTGGGGTTAAAAAATTCACGTTTTGTTGCGCTTTGGGACGGCATTCGACTTGTGATTACTAAATCCAGATCGACTAGTTTTTTTCTTATTTTGCGTGACATTTCTAGGGGACGTTGAAGCCGGTTGGTCATAACCGCACTGTTCTTGGTGGCACACGCTATGGTCGGTGACTTTACAGATTTTTTCTATGTACGATTTAGGTAGATGTGGTACTAATATGATGGAAAATTCACCTAGTAATCATTATCAGCTGTATGAACTGCGTACTTGTTATACAGTGGCTGTAGCTGCCACAAGGTACTTTTCTACTGCTTTGCCGAGTAGAACGAGCAACAAAAACATTCAAGCATCCATGTGACAGCGTGATCGCTGAGCGATCCGACAGTACGTGAATCGCTACAGCAATGGTAATTGTGTGCGGTTTGTTCTGTAATATGGGAGGAGCCCCACATCACAACTTACACTTGATCTATGTAATGAATCGTCAACGAAGAACTTGAACAGAACAGGGAAATTGGAAAACCCTACCGAACTTCGCTGGAGTGCAAAGGCGGATGCTGCGTCTCACTGTGACCCTTGACTTTAGTAACTGTCTCATGACAGGCGTTAATTCATACGTATCAAGTGCATCAGACCACGGCAGACATTCAATGGATGCCAAGTCTGGATGAAACTTGCGGTGCTTAGTCGCTAGTAAGCGTGATTTTATTCCACCATATGGCGGGGCCTTTGCAGGTGCGCCTCAGCTCGGCTTATAATCCACCTTGCGCTTCGCATGCGTCACAGAAACCAGCAGTATCAGAGAAGTGGAGATGAGTCTTTCTAGAAAATGTGGACGAAATTGGACCACCTCCAAGGAAGAATCTGCCTGTCCTAAAACCGCGGTTCGGCCCTTATTCGAATAGAGTCAGTGGGATTTCAGCAAGGACTTGTGCTTTAAGGTCTTCCGATACACTGGGTTCTCGGATTAGCTTAGCTGCCACCTCCACAGAAACTATACAAGCGGGGAGTTCGCTGTGCATTAAGGTGGCAACGACGAACTGGACAATGAGACTGACCAAATGTGTTCGGCCCAGCGTATTCGAAAGTACATGTGAATGTATAATCGACTTTTGAACAGCTCCGCTAACCTCATTCCGCATAGCATCAAGTGTGTGTATAAGCTGAAGTAGGTTTTGGAATTTTAGGGTTGCCGCATAACTTCCAGCTCTGATGCACGCGCAAACTAAAACACCTCATGGTCTAACTTTGTCGTTTTAATCTCAGGGTCTACTACTAAATGTTCGCCTCTGAACACACTGTCGACAGGGCATTCTATGCATAGATCGAGTAACCGGAGAGATCTGGCGGATATCCCGACCGCACGTAGCTAAACCGGCGGGAGCGTCACAGGTTCTACCCGTGCGTAACGAAAGTTTAGCTGGGCAGAACTAAATTAGCAGAGGTTGTACTATCACGTCGGGCAGCAAAGTTCCTTCAGGTCCAGCTTGGTAGTCATCGGTCTTGTGCGTTTTGCACTTCTACACCCAGGACCTCATGATCGAAATGAACGTAGAAACAGCAATCGTGGGCACTATCTCGTTGTCTTCAGCTAAAATCAATGTGACTTATTCGCATCTATTTTGCTGTTGGTGACGGGGGTGGCGGATCGAGGAGTCCTATACCTGTGACAATCACTCCCGATTATGGGTACCGCCCGGAAAGCCTGTCCTCATTGAACGATCGGACAGTCCTCAGGGAATTGGCCTTCCAAACAAACCTCTTCATGGACCAAACAAGCAAACGTAGTTCCAATCACTGCCGTGAAATCTGATGTCGGTGCTCAGCACAGTAAGGTATGTGGATGTTAAGAGGGTTCATCGTTCGCTATTTTGCAAATGTATTCAGTGGGTGCATAGGTCGTGTTCTGCACGAACTCCCACGCTGGTAATCAATAAGTGAGTGACTAGAACTCTGCATGACAAGACAGCTTCAGCTTGTTCAGTCGAGGGTTGTGGGATCTCCGGGAAAGCCTAAATTCGGTCTCGAGATCGGGCACATAAACCAATCAGTTAGTCATGCTGTCATCGTGCAACCGGGTCTTTGAGATACAGCGTACGTCAGTCACAGTTCGCGCCTGTTGAATTGTTGAGATGGAGAGGACGCGAAAAAAGGAACAGAACAACGGGTACGACATACTAAGAATAATTCACAGGTTTGTGTGTGCTTCAAAGCGGTGAGGCTTGGCTGTGCACTACAAGATAACAGGCAATGGCGGTACATCCATGAACTATGAACTGTGCTGCCGTCTGGATGGTAAACTAAAGGCATAAGTCAGTGCGGACGTGTAATACTTTGGCCTGTGACTGGTCCAGTGCACGCCATTAATATCCGAACTGGATCTCCATTCGTGCAGACCTCGCTTGAGACTGCAGTGCCTGGGTCACTATAGTGCGTGACCTCATTGAAGTCGGCCCATCTTCCCGCTGGAGATAATCGCAATTGCTGTGCGAAGCGAAGTCGTTCGTAGAAAGATATCTATTCAAGCTACGTCTAGATGATCCTAAATTATTGAAGCAGAAACATGCGTTTGTATATCAGCAAATCATCCATAATTAAGAACTTTCCCGACTAATATCAAAGCTACTGTTGAAGTATTCGAAAGACTTTCAAGTACAGACGCAACTGACACCGTGGTCACGAAGTGAGCCTTGCAAACCATCTACAGCGTGCTCTTCCACCTTAAAATATCTCCGAATCTTGACAATAGCTGAACTTGTTGCAATTACCCTGCACGATTGGGTTCTGTACATGGGCCTAGTTTACCCCGGCCAAGCCTAAAAAATGCATACCAGGCAGACTGACAGTACGCTGACCACCAGCTGGTCCGGGATAAAACAATCAGTGCGGTGTGAGCTGACCACTTTCTGACTACAGTTATGTTAAAGCGGTAAACTTTCTGACCATTGTATTCTTGTTTTTTTGGGCAAACACTTGAATAGCATAATACCTACACTTCATCAGCCTCGTGTCGATGCGCGATGTAAGCGTGGCTTGGTCAGAAGGTTGAACCAACGACACACTTCAACCGGAGCTCAGGAACCTCAGGCATACTCTTAAGTCTCTGAGCTATTCCGCGGTGTTCAATAAGGAACACAGTGTACAGACTCATGCTGGAGAGCGTCAGCACTGTAACCAAACTTATCCCTATTAATCCATCATTCAAACGGGAGAACATCAGCGGGATCATACAACCTCGTCTGGCAGCTCCAATACAGAGGACCTACTCCGCAGCCGGACCGGCCATTTTTCACAAGACAAATTGTGTTCCAGTGCTATCGGTCAAAGTGTCATTACCACCGTCCGCCAAATCCAACATCAAATACCACGTCACATGTGGGGGGCACGGCAACCTACTCAAGCAGAACAGAACGGCAACCACAACTGAGAGTGAGGGAATACGTGCCGATGGGGGTGCGAAGACGGCTGGACCAATCAGATACCCACACAACAACAAAGCCAAACAGGACCCCAGCCTACACTGCCGACCCCATCAGTTGCCAGTCCTCTGATTGAGAAGAAGCATCGCACCGATCCGATAACTGCAGCTGATATAGTGTTCAGCACAACAAACCACAGAGTTCTAAAATTTGCTGAGGTCATTGCTATTCGCAAAGGGAATCCGAATCTGTGTAGGCGGATACGGCTTTCGGTATTGTTAGCACTATCATGGTAAACTACTGAGCAAGCCTCTGATATGGTCGTTTTTCCTTCTGAATTAATTTATTTTAGTAGTACGCACCTGATGAGCCAGCGAAGTAAATGCGGAATATCGTGCGAAACTGCGCTGCTGTGTTCCATCTTCAAGTTCTCACATGTGTTGCTATCAGTCATGATGAACTCATGACCGTGTTACATTGGGATATATCAGTTTCACAATCCCAGTTATTGCCCTTGGAATACACAACCTCGGGGGCCTTCAAACCAAGATCCTTTGCTCTAGCAGGCACACTTTGTTTGGGTGCTGGCATCTGGGGGGGGGGAGAAGCACTAAGGAAGCCGAGGTTAAAAAAGCGATAGGAAAAGATGTAGTAAGACGGCTGCACCTAGGACGACGTGGTCACTAGACGAAGCACCGGATTGGTTTTTCATGGGCACGAAGTGGGCACTTAGGTTTGGTATCATAGTTCGCAATTGCCAAACTCATAACGAAAGGCCGCTACGCGTCGAGAACAAGGGCAGAGTAGAAATAAGCGTCACCAATTGTGAATCGACCACATTTCCAGCATATAAAAAGCGCGTCATATCATCTGCATTGAGATTTAACGGATGATAGCTGATCAATGCACCCAGGTTAACTGCCTTGAGTCTTACTCTTTTTTTCGCAAGCGAGGTCGGTGGCCTTTGTTTACTATAATTAAGCAAATTGTCTGGAAAGGGGTGTTTGAGACACCCACTTCATGAATATGAGAACTAGGTGGCTTTAACATTGCTGCACGTACCGTCTGAGTTACCTGGACAGGTGTTCTAGACGCCACGCTGAGCTTGATAAACACGCTCGCATTTATTCCTACGTTACTTTTCACGCAACTCGCCACTACTCACCTCACGTGTGGACAGAGTAGTCGTCTGGAGCTTGATTTACAGGATAAGACTACCACACTGTCTCTAAGTTATGCTAATTGGACCCATAAAGAATGCATTTTTGCAACCCTGATGTGCAAGGTGACGTGTGAACATCCTCCATTTCCAATGATATTTCATAACTGACTGCACACCCTCAGAACTGGGTTCACAATCGTTTCGACCAGTCATACTGGGAAGTAAAACAAAACACAGTAGGCATATCGCTGTTTCAGTACAATTTATTTCTACAGGAAGGAAGTAAGCGAATACTGGGAACTTCCAGTGTATTGTGCTTTAGGCGGTCCGTGCAAGTGGCCATCTGTTTCCAGAATTCAGGAGGGCTTTCACTTATTATCCAGTCAAGTGCCCCGTACTTTCTGATGTGTGTGGTTTATTTTACAACAAAACTGCTTTTTTGATGTGTTCCTGTTCCCAAGATTACGTGAATCGTTGAACTCGAATTGCGAACACCAAAATGCACGAAGTAAAAAAAAACGGGAAGGGGGGGGAATGCAACTTTCGGAACTCTAGCCACTTTACTGTTGGACAGAAGGTAAACAGTGGTTAGCAATCCACCATGATACCTAAAGACCGCAATTTTTCAGTCGAATGTAAATCAGCCCGTCGGTCTATCGTGGCAAACATAAGACAACGGTGATTTGGTTCCACGATGTGCTGTCTGACTCACTTTTATTGCGTTTAAGGTATCACCGTCGGCTCTGTGGCCTCGTTCGTCTCCCTGTGCATAAACATTCTTGGTGTGGTCAGTCCTCCACGTTCGCCACATCGGTATCTGGATGAAGAAAAGACGGAACCGCAAAATTGTGCGTTGATATTTCAACGTATGACCACGTTTAACCGCCTCAGAGCAAATTTCGGTTAAACGTCAAAGTTCACAGACGGGAAAACCTGTGTAGCTGACAAGTGAAGAGTCATAATAAATGCGCCCAATTTCGTCAACACGTCGTATTTTCGTCGTTGATTTGCTGAATAAGTTTAGTGAGACTGAGAACGTTTAACAAGGTCAGTCGTGAAGTTATGCATCCAGTGGATGCTAGTGGATGTCAGTAGCCCTCAACTACTATATAGTCATGAGGAAAAACTCTGGTAGGGACTGAAAAGAAGGGGGAAGGGTCAGTGGGACCGTCTGTTCTTTATGTTCTTCAGAATAGTTACCGAGTTGTAAGGAGGACCAAGTGAGGCCTGGCTGGGAAGACACGAAGATTTCCTAGAGTTCACTCTGACGGTGGCTGTTCTTACTTCGCGTTATCAGTTCTAGGCCAGCTGCGCGCGAGTGGTTGAGCGTTTCAATGAGCTTCCATCCATCTTCTACTTTGATGTGTTGACAACAGTGCTAATGGCACAGTAATTTCTACATCCTCGGGTGTGCACTTATTTAAGAAGGTTATAGTTCACTCAAACTCACAGAGACACGACATCGCACTACGTGCTAACGTATCTCACTGCACTAGGAGCAAGTTCACCCCAGAGCGGGCTAAATTTCCTCATCCACCTACCGTAAGTGAATGTTCACTACCTTACGGTGAATGCGTATTATGATTCCTGACTTTACACGACACGGATTCGTTGAAAAATCTTTCTTCATATTCGATGGTTGTGTTGTGTATTATGATGAGTTTCTTTCCTACAGGTTGCACATTCAGGGATACGAAGTTTCACGCTTGTCATCTACTACTTTTAGTGGGTCGCTGAAAAGACATTTTAGTTACTCTCAGTGGAATCCTTCACGCTCACAATCGTTCATTTACACACAAGAGCATGTGCAAGAAATTCCCTTCCCTACCTGGCTCGCCTGCTGGAATCGGAGGCATCGCTTAGAGCTGCACTACCCAGCTTGGTATGTGCGTAGGTCGCGCTTCATCGAAACCTTCAAGTCTACTCTTCATATGTTTGAACTTATTTCGTATTATGCATCCACATTTTGGACAGACGATTTGTCTAAAAATTGGTCAGGAATGAAGAATCAGGAGAGACTTCCATCTTGTGCTGTCTTGTCTTGGTTAGCCTCAGTTTTACGGAAAGTTCTTGTTCCTAAATATGTATAAATACGCCAGTTTAGATACAGTACAATATCAGCAACTATCCACGAATAGCCCTGGTTGAGGCTCATAGAGCCATACAGGTCCATGACGCTTCAAATCAGAGAGGTGTAATAGTACTTTAGAGAATTGGGGCAGATTTGAGTCGGGAAACCACGGCAGGCGGAGTGAAACACAGGCCAAATCAACTGCTGCCAAGTGATCTGAATCCTGACTCTACGTTTTAATTAACATTCGAATATTGTCCTATATTATATTACTAAGGGACGGTCTCTTGGATCGTGTTTTTTGTATTGGCTGGACCACGTTCGCCCATTGTCTGCCACAATAGTCTCCTCTGCATCTCAAGCCCTATAACTCAAACAGACTGGCCCATGCCCTGTCTGGCTTGAACCGGCTTTCAGCAGTATTATATTCGGAATCCAAAGAAATGCACAGCCTCGCATCAGGAATATGAAAGTGCTCTTTCTGAAACCGTGTTGTTGTCCCGAACGCATCCAGAAACAAAACATACTGAGTCAGCTCTTCCCGGTAGTCATTGATATCTTCTAGTAAGGTCGCGGTTTCAGCATCACATTTGGCCAACTTGTGATTCATAGAGTCCGACTGCTTAGTGGCGAACTTGTTTTCCGGGTCGACTCAACAAATCTACACCGAGCAACGTCGTGATTTGGATCAACTTATGTATTCCAGGATGACTGGCAGTCAAGAACCGGATCTCTTGCTTGCTAGCTTGCTACGTAATTGCTGAGTGGTAGAGGGAAGCCAGGTGGCCCGAAATCCGTACAGGGTTGCGATATACGTTTGTCGTTATCAGTTCATTTAAAGTGATCATACAAACAGATCGTGCCATAGATGGTCTTAGGCCTTTTAGATGATTGTTTAGGTGCGCTTGGCCGAGACAAAGGAAGTTCCTCATTTATACGCACCTACGGCAAAGCCTACTAGGTTAAACTGTGTCTGTCCCACGTGCTACTGACAGCAGGAATTCAGAGCAGAGCTTGTAACCAGTGGACCGAATGGATAGAAAAAATTATCGGCTGGCTGAAATGAGGAAAATAAAATGCTGCCAAGTGAACACGCTAACTGACATCCCTACTATGATATCACGCTCCCCTACGTACGATCATTGTACATTGTTTTCCAAATACACATTTGCCTACAAGTTACTCAAAACTCAACTACGCTGACCAGCCACGCTCAGAACAAAGTAGGCAACACCACTTCACAATTTCCAGGTGGGACCTCACCAAAGATCCTCAAATTGTAGGATGTTGATGAAAAGAAGTCCTTAGCTTTTAGGTACACCACCATATGTATAACACAGGTTTTGTAATGTTTATGACGCATAGTGTTTAAGTACCACTTCCCCTATGAGAGACCCTCAGGACCACTAAGACTTCTGCTGGGGGACCTACTGAAGCACCGGGAAGGTTAACTGGACAGGTTTACCACAGAACTGCTAGGAGACAACTTCTTACCTGGATTTTGAAAATGGCTGCGATCCAGTACATGGTGGAATGAAAAAGACTCCCTAGAGAAGCAAAATTTCTATCATTCAAGGTTGATCAAACCCGTGCAACTTCTTTTCACTGGAGCGAATTATTCTCTCCAACAACTATTCAACGTTCATTAACCCAGTCAAGCGATAATTTAGTTGAACGGCAAAAGATAATTATAGCAGTCCCCCCAAAGTTACCGCTTGAAAACGATTACTTTTCGTGGTTAGCAAATACCCAATATCTCCTTGTTCATTTATGTGAATTATTTCTCCGTTCTTTGTGATGCCGATTATTTATGTGTGCATCCAAGGCGATCTATGCCGAAAGGCTAGAGTGCGTCGTGAATAGAAGGCATATGAACGTAGCAACCCGACAATTTCGGCAGACAACTTAAACACTTATACCTCGGAATGGTATGTGCATGACTTGCCAGTATAGAATACGGAGCTACTTGTGTTCTGTCGCTCAGAAATATACTTCAGTTGCTTTTTTTCACAGGAAAACATCCACTACGATAGTATTTTGTGTTCCACGCCCTAAGCAATTTATCGTGGACTGAACAGGCAAGAATACGTGCGAAATAAACTGCGCTACCTAGGTTTTACTTTAGTGTGCTGTCGCACCGGTTCCAATAACACGGGCAACTATTGGCCAATTATGTGATACGGGGAGTTGATTATACAGAGAATGGGTCTGGTTAGTACTGAATGAGCCGGTTTGCTACTCTCACACAGTTCATCACTCTTAAACCCATCGTCAATGAGTGATTTCAAGAGCTTGGATTTTTGCTAATCAGCATATACGGTTTTACCTTGCTTTCCAGGTGTACATTATGTGAGACACTTTTAGGGCCGTCTGCTTTTCTCTAGTTTCTCTGCTGCTGTTCACACTAGAATACTCAGGTTTCCTGTATTCTGTATTCCCTGTATTCAGCCTTTAGTTAAATTTGATTTGGTACGCACACAACACCTAGGGGATCACGTTGTGTTAAGGAAATCCGAAGCGCTATAAAGGCCCTTTCGTTGGTCCAAACAATAGCTGCTTCTGAGCTACGCCAGACATTCGCGATCTTTACTGCAATCTCACTTATGAGGAAAATTTGTATTTAGTGATAGGTTGGCCTCTCGATGTGAACGACGCAACAGTTTGCCAAACTCCACTGAAGGATATCACGTGATCTCCGCTATCGTTGTGAACTATACAAACTGCATGTGTCTACAAGGGTGCCAGAATAGGTATCGGCCCCAAATCATCGGAGAACCATTCAAGTTTAAGGAAATACGGAAGTACGCGACAGCCAAACCTGGGACCATTTGATTCCCCTATCGGTAAGATCTGTCACTCCTCGCGGCATGGTCGCGTCCGCATAGTTTATGGCATAAGACTAGTCAGACGCTTGAATTTTTCCCAGCTGCGTACATTCTCTCATATGCTCCTCAGTCATAACACTGGATTATCACGTACAAACGAGGTTACAGTTACCTTTGTTTCGGTTAAACATCGCATCATCTGCAATGGCCCGATCCCATCGAGACTCTACAAACTCCAATCTCAAGCATCTGTATGTTCGGATTAGGCTATGTATCTTCGTTTCGCGTTGAGATCACTAGTCAACTGATATTTTCAGATAAAATGATAACAAAGTACTAAGACGAGGTCATCCTTCACAAAAGATAGGTTTCGATGCCATATAGCAGATAGCGAAGGGAAGACGGTACAGCGGGGGACGGGAGAGAAAATATTTTTGCTCATGCCTTAAGGCGCCATCATGTTACAACGAATGTCGGACTGCCAATAGTACAGTGCGTGAAGACTTAGACCCCAGTTTATCGTTCCGGCTAGCTGAATTTGACGTTACTTTGGCGGCTAAATGTCTAACACTATATTTCTTAGGTTCGCTATCCAAAGGCCACACGATTGATTCGGTAGAAATTGGTAGATAGAAGTTTTTCCGTGGTACAATAGCCTGCCATGGTGGACATAATGATTACTGTCGCATCAGTTTGTCAGTTTGTGCAGTCACTGACTAATCGTTATTAGAGATAAAATAGCGCCTTTAAGTAATAGTTAGGAGCTGGTCAGCTGATAAGCTTTCATCTCATTTCGGGCACCATTTTGGGTCAAAAAGAACGTAGGTCGGTCTGTTATGATCACAAACCCATCGATACATTTCCCTGCATCCAAACCAATCGCGAGTCCAGAAACCCGATCACCACACCCGTCGCCAAAAACTGCTGACCGTCGGTGTTTCATTATAGAAGCAACATAACAATGTTGGCAAAAGGTTCGGCCGCCATGATGCTCTTAAACATTAACATACACGCGTTCAGAAGATGTTCTTTTCGCATGGAGTTTCCTTAATTCCAGTTACTAGTCTGATATTGACGTGGTATTCCATTTTCAGTCCTCTGTTTTTCACATCCTTCAACACAACGAAGTCTATTTCAGAATTCGCTTGTGAATAAATCGACATTTGTGAAGTGCTCCGTCACAACTAGTCAGGGGATTGATCAGAAGCAATAGGCAGCCAAATATCAGTTTCGGTCCCTTGGAGACAGGCATGCTCTCAGGAACGAGACAAATAGATAGATAAGCAGCTCCTCTAAAGTGTTATCCGTTCTAAACAATCACTTCACGTATATTGTAAGAGTTTTTTCACTGGTTCAATTATTTCCTCTATCTGATGAGCAGTGGCATGATACTGCAATTTTAAGCATAGAGAGAACGAGGCTGTGTTCTGTGAAGGTCGTAAATCCTTGGGATGATCCAACAAACCATTTTCGTATGGTCCACAATTATGAATCCGTCATCCTCGCTATATTTCGAACACTCCGACAGCTGATGCCCAGTAGGGGCAAAATTATGGTCTTCTCCAAATGTGCACATGAAACTGCTTCTATTTGGGTGAAATATCTCCGGAAGAATCGCACATTATGTCGTGGTTGATGAGATCTGCCAGCGCAGTTCTTCTGATTGCATTGTTCAGTACCTTACAAGTTGCATCCAGGTAACACAGAGGACAACGCGTGGATTTGCTCTTGGGTGAGATTGCCCGATTTTTTCACTGGGCATCTTCAAAATTGGCAGTTCCCTTATTGACAGGTTATGCGCTTTTTGTCCCATCCATATGGATGAGTGTATGTTTTGCTGTTTACAAAAATACTTTCTGCTGAACCGTACAAGATAATTGCTGTGGACAACTAGTTGACACCTAACTAAGGAATAGAGAAAAAAATTTTTGCTGCAGAGATCGAATTTAGAATGGAACTACTGCAATTTGAATGGATCCGTTGTTGACTACTTCTCCTGTTATTTGCCAAATGCCATTGCTAAAATTTCTCAGTGGAGAGACGAATTTGCTTCTTCCCTTTTTCCTCCCACTTCAACTCGCCTAATTTGCGTCCACCTGGCTGTTTGAGGCCAGCACACGTACCATTCAAAATGTTTATGGGAGATTCTCAAGTCTGTGAATTACTCATTACACGTCGTCCGAGATCGCTTTAGGAAAGTGCCATTTCCCCAATGTTCTTGTCCTTTTCCACCCACCGAGATTTATCCCCTATACTATGCTCGGAGGCAAAGTTGTTTTTCACACGGTGTTAATGTGTACGGCGTTAGAAGTGAGAGCACAATACTAGGGCGCCCTATATGTTATGGTGTTGTCTTGCAAGGCCCACTTGTTTCTGGGGTATGATCAACAGAGGATCGATAGCTCAAGTAACTTCGCTCCACCGGTATGCAAATCATAGTTCAGTGGAATCAGCACAATGTGCTGTGAATAGAAATCAACCCAAACATCTGCTTACCTGCTCAGAAGTGACAGGGAGGGAGGAGTGCAACGGGAAAAAATGCGTCAATTTCTGTATCGGATTGCCGGACTGTAATGTTTGGTACACACATATCGGATGAATACTATCTGACGGCCGCTATGCGCGGTTGGGATCATTCTCCCCCGTATCCATCAGATATGGGTAATACGAACCTGATCCTGGTTACAAACACATCATTTCGGAGAAACGGTACCGTGAAAGGCGGTTTTTGTAAATACTTGGTGTGCGCCGCATGATTGGTACCACTCACGACAAGATCAATACGCCAATCAGCTTGCATCTGAAACCCTAACTTTTCCTTCCTACTTTGTCTCTATAGCATGCCAAAGGAATCAATGTAAAGTTACTGCCCCATGACCCAAGCACTTGAAAGGGTGACAAATATCTTGAGGTATCTTAACGACACACCAAGAAATAGTCCGAGTCCTGTCGGGACGTCCTATGATTCCTATCGCAGTATTTCTGCACTCTCATCGGCAAATTCAAACACGAAGACGAATATCACAATTGTTTTTACCACTGATACCAATGTTCAGTGCGTCCAGGCAGTCAAACCTTATGATATGATACAGCGATTTCAGTACTACCTAAATATTTAGGTTATACATGAGTTGCACAGTATATGAGAATAAATGTGAATATATACGGAAAAATTTTCTGTGACGAAAGTATAAAGCTCAGCGAAAGATTTGGATACCAACTTCAAACCCCTTTTTGACATATAGGCTTATATAGATGCATATATGTATATATATACATATATATATATAATATACAGGCTATATATGAGGATTTTTGACAACTTGATCAGAAAATTCGTAACACAAAGCTTCCATGAGAATCTGAAAACTTCCCGATCCCTGATTCACGTTTTCAGGTTCTCCTTCATGCAGGAAAATTTCTTTTCCCACGAATCTCGCATCCAAACTAATAAATAAATAAATCTATACGTCATATTCTGTTGGATTACAGCTTTGTTACATACCACTGGTAAACCATACTCACAATGACAAGAAAGGACCGACTTTACAGCTAAACTTTAACCAAAACAGCTATGACCTTAGCTTCATCGACCGCAATAAAACTGGTTTGTGAATCACGAACTGAGACGTGTATTACCTTGAGCGCAACTGCTTAATACTGCTGACAAACTGTGCGGTTCGACCGGCCAAAATCACATCCAGCGCGCAGACATATCCAGTGGCTGAGTCAGCCAATCGAAAAACACACGGAGGGCCGTGTTTACAGTTGCTTTCTCACTACAGGTCTCCCTTTGTAACAGTCCCTCTTGTTATGACTGCATTCGTGACACGATCGAATTGCTAAAGACATGTTGGTCCACTGAGATTCTTCAGCGTAGTCTCATGAGAAATCATGTATGACCTGGGCAATTTAGACTGTATATTAACGAATTCGTAATAGGTAGGATGTAATATGTAACACGGTGCACGTTACTGGCTACCTATCTATTTATCCGCAACTACTTTCCCTAGGGTGCCAAGTCTGTATTAGTATATTAACAAAAAGTACCCCAACTTGTGTTACTGGCACCCGTTAGTCTTTGTTACCCACACGCATAAAAGTTGCATTCCACTAAAGATGACGGACGGATGCTATCTCAGAGATAGTTCTGGTACTAAAACCTAGAAAGACGTCCATGGAACGAAAAGTTAATCGAGTTGCAGAGCGGACCGTCACGAAGGGAAGAGAAATAGTACCGCAACATCGATCAAAAGGTCGACCTACCCTTTACTTCAACAGTCGGGCTCGATAAAACGTCCCGCCTTCCGTCAGCTGGAGAACGACGGGAAGCCATGTTTAACAAAACAGTGGCTGCACGACTTGTGGCGGCCAGACGGCCTGAAGCCAGTAGGTTTGCGACTACAGTAGTTCTGTTTGACGAGGATGATGGTACTGTAGCAGGTGGAAGGGACACATTCGTCCGGATCACTAGTTGTTCACTAGGCCCAGCAACTGCAGTTTGTCCGGTGGATGACAAATTACCTAACGATCCACAGGGCGGAACAGGTTGGTCGAACGAGACGGAAGCCGACGAATTGGGTCGAACGAGGATGTTGTGGTCTTCCACTGAACCGAATGTGGAATAAGTGGGCGATGCTTGTTGTGACCGGCTGATGAGTTCACTTTTCTTATTAAAAGGCGATAAACTTCGGAAGGATTCGGAACACTTTGCGGTTGCTCTCATGCAGTCTGTAGCTTTGCGCACGTTTTTGAGGCGCGACATGACTAACTCCAGGCGTCTTTTGCGTTCTTCTCTTTCAGCAATCTCTTGTTTGCTGAACATCGTGATTACTTGTACATCAGTCTCCACTGTTTTATTTGGAGGACCCGGAAGCCTCATCTTGAAACAGACAGAAGACATTAAGAGCCGAGAAGAGGTTAAGATAAATACTGTTGACGATATTGTCGTTACATATCGAAAAATCTGCTCGGAGTCACTGAATAGCGCGCGCACTTTCAACATCGCAACTACTGCCGTCTATGCCCGTCTAATGAGCCCAGGTAAGAACTAAAGCGCTCGTACGGCTTGGCTTTCCGAGGTCAGACCTTACTTTTTTTAGAAAACTCAGTGAAATCCAAGCCCATGGCTTCGTAGTTATCAGGTCCGCAAGAATGGCTGTTCAGATAAATAATTCTGAACTGTCAGTAGTCAGCTGATTGTCTGGACCAGCGATCAGTCGGTTCAAGTGAAATTCCACGCTCACTATCAATGTCATTGGCTCTTTCTGGAGGATCCTACTTTTCTAATGCTATACTGATATTTTTGAAGTAGTAAAAACAGCGCACTGTTTACACATGTGACAAATATTGGGCTGTGACCAATGCGATTCACGACTGTTATGAACCCTTTGAGTATTGTCCCCAAGCAAGGCCACTACGGGGGAGGGCGTACGACTCTTATTGGGAGCATCCACTCATTGAGAGAATTGTCTAGTGAACTGCGGCTGCCTCCTCCCCTCTCTTCAAGGTCTCTAAGGGATCTACCGTTCTGAATAAATTGCAAGCCACCAATAATGTACGTGGATCTCCTAGACTTGCGGTGCAGCAGGTGTTGACACTCGTTTTGTTGGACAATCAGCCCCTGTGCAAAACTTTGAATGGGCAGGGGGAACCGGAGTCGGTGAAATTGTATGGATACTGGCAAATTATGGTCGCCACCTAACTCGACATAAGAGCATAAATCAAAGATGGTCTGTCCCATTGATAAATTAAAGCAGTCTTCGTCAGCAGGGTTATGAAATATATCCTTAATCTAACAGTGTTTACATCGAGTTGACAATGTGGAGACTTTCACGTTTGAGCAGGGCTGCACGACTGAGATAACAACTAGTAGGAAGCCTCGCAAAGTTGAATAAAGTTAGTTCCATCACCGTTTGTTTTGACCGTTCGTTGTGCTGGACAGAATGAGAACCCACGGAAATTCCTCCGTTACATTGCTACCAGTACACAGCCCAACAAAATAATTATGTTCAACCAACATTGATTGACTATCCAAAATCGTTTTTGAAGAAATTATTGATTGAGTTCGGTTAAATATTTACCGCTGTCGAAACTAGGGTTACGCGAGCCCCGGGTTAGCCTAATTTCAGAACGACAAGTGCACCTCTACAAATGCACGAGATTGATTCATATGGTCCATTATCCATGCTATCTAGATTCTCCTTTGAATGAGAGAACTGAACATTTCGCAGGGTCCGCAAGTACAGACAGACTTTAAAAGCGGTCCTTCCTTAGAGGAAAAGCCATGTTAGATAAACCGAAACTTATCTCTGTTCTACAGAACGGTTGTTCTGTTTGTTCTAATGGTTGCTCTGCACTTTTACAGATAGTCGGATCCAAACGAAGCGACTGCATTCGGTTACGTATGCAACGAAATATGTTCGCGCGTTCGGATATTCTCCACAACGCATCCCTTGGGGATCTTTTTTTCGGCCGAATACAACGTGATGAATAAAGGTTATCTGTGGAGAGGACGCTGTCCTCGTTGAAAACAGTTGATGCCCAGAAATCCGCTTGCAATTATAATACATGATCTTGGACGATTCACAGGTTTGTTTTGGTTCAACTAACAGTCAGCAGAATTCGTTGTTAATGTTTTTCGACTGGAATTGCAGCGAAAAGCTGCCTCATATTTGGATCGATATTCAAGATATTAAAACGCTGTCCCGGAGACATAGCCCCCGGATTTCAGTAAATACTTAATTCTCACAGGAACATCAGTAGGTATGTGACGTAGATTACTCTTTTTCGTTTACTGCTTTATGATAAACTTGATTCCTCAAAGTCTCCGAAATAATTCTCCTCCACGATTTCTTTCAACCTAATGTGATATGGAAAGGCTACCTCACGTTAATGAACTGTCAGTGAACTACGATCATTATTCCGAGGCCGTTCATTAGGAAATTTTGCCGGTGGTTGGTCGTCTAGTCCTCCTGCGAGATTAAATTGAATGACATTCAACTCCACCTTGCTTCCATCCCCTTACAAAGGATTTAACGTGGCGATAAGCTATAGCCATTGGTCTATCCAATCAGACCTCTAGAAAATTCATTGTCATTTTGCATGTCACGTTGATACGTTTGCTGCAGCTTTCGGTCCCACCCACATACCAACCGTCCGTGTTATTTATTATTGTTATTATTAATTATTTGTCTAGTTACTTACACCCAGCTACTTAATACCTATCTAATTCTAAATACCTTTTACCAGACGTTAGCTGGAGGTTCGTTCTTAGTAGCAATTCATTCAGTGAAGGCTGTTATCGTGAACAGTAAAATAAATCATTTCCAGCCTTGATTCCAAATACTTAGGATTCAGACTCGGGAAAGTCGGTGATACATGCGGAGCATGAGTATCACTGGGTGCAAGAAGGGACGTCAGAAGATATTCGATTGGAAGTATGCATGACGAAACAACCAAAAGAACTGTGAGAACATCTGAATTCGTAGACCCCGGATTAAGGTCCCGTTTGGAAAACTTATTCCTCAACCACGCACATGACAAATATGTTTCGTAGTGAAGTGTTTCAGAATTTTAGGTGTGGCAAAATCACTCTAGAAGAATAAAATATTCCATCACACATCTAAGAAATATGCACAAATAATACCATGTGGTTCTTATTGGTCATTTCCATACCCACGAGAAAAAATTCCAGTCGGGGAGCATTTTGCTATTCCCCGACAAAGTACCACTGCACAAGGACTTCGTCTCACGAATAAATGAGAAGTGGGATGTTCCCATGGTAAAACTTAACATTTCAATGGAATACAAACTTTACTTACTGACTGTTGCTGGGTTTCCGTGTCCTTAGTTAAAATCTCCAGTACGGATCCTCCCCCGATTTCGGTAGGTAATGTCATGGTTGACGGAATCAGGCCTGTCTTCTTTCCACCGGCTTGGACAGATGGGTTGTCACGGATCATAATCGGCAAATAACTAGTGTCTTCCCGAATTCCTTCCAGTGATTGGATAGTTTCTTTTCCAATGGCATTTACTGCGCTTTGCCATGCTTCTTCAACCAACATGCCGGCCAGTTCTTCCAGCACTTCGTGAGTTGTTTGAACCGGTACACTGAGGGATGGTTTTCGAATGATCAACTTTGAGTGAATGATAAGTGAAATCTCGCACATTCAGAAGTTACTGTGTACCGAATTCTGAGAAAACACCACTGCCTTTTTGGTCGGGGCAGAGAAGATAAAACTCGAGGTTCATGTGGTAAAGTTCACAGTATAGCTATGCATGGTTAAGAAGGTAATCATCAAAATGTCAACAAGAAACACCCAATGGACTGTACTTTGTTCTGCACGACTAACATCAAACCAGAAATAGGCACGAAGACTACGGCACTAAGAGGTTGCTCAAGCCAAGGCACGTGCAATCGAAATTTCACGCTAGGGTTCGATTAGTGACTCATGTCTAACCATCTGAATTGTCTGGAGCGCAAGGCCACATGAATCCATAAACTACGTAGCACAATGGAAGGATGATCAGCACTGGGAAAAGTCCTCGGTAAAAATCACCCTGGAACTAGGATGAAACTGAATGCGAGAAATGCAGTTTTAATCGCCTGCCGCGCGAAGACAGGCCTTTAGGCGTGTTTGTGATGACATTTTTAGGCAGAACTGAAAGCAGCCTGATCTACATTTACCAAGGATAGGTTTCAAGCGCCCCAAGCTCAAGTGACGGAAACAGTGATGGCCTGAATTCTTAAACTTTTGTTGCCAAAAACAACTTAGCCTGGTATTGCATCTAGTTGGATCCACGTGGCCTTACTCAACATGGTCTACCATCACTAGATGAATGTTGAATTCCAAATATAGATGTGATTCTTACACTTTCTCTCAAGAAACGTTTCGTGGGTGAAACAGTTTGTTAGCTTAGTGGGAGACTGGATACAAACAAGTACTACGATGTACATGTGTAGTAAGATAGAACAAGGAATAATAGGTTTGTTGTGATGCAAGCAAAGGCGTTACCTAATTGCAAATACTCTTTCATTTGGTTACTAGGGGATTATCTAGGAGTTAATCTTCATTGCGTTATATTGCACTGCCTTGCTGCAGTCCCTCACCATGCAGATTATCAATTGTAAAAACTCCGCAGCGCGCTCAGTTCTGTATGAGTTACATTCAGGTGTAATTTCTTCCATGAAGTTCTGTCCAGCACTGATGAGAAAAGGGTACATGCTCCATTCCTGGTAAGGTTAAGCAGTTCTATGTGAATCTCAAGTCCACTGACTGCGGACAGAATGTTTTTTAATTCCCTTAACTTCATTCTCCCATTTGTATTGTAGGATCTTGATATGTCAAACGAATAGTCGGTTGCCCCCAATCTAATAACAAGGAGACGGCCGCAAAGTCACAAAAAATTCCCTGTTCTCCATTGATCCAACACCTATGACTTCAAATAGAGGTTTGATCAAATGCAGTTGAGTCCAACGGAGGAGACACTTGAATGGATCCCTAAAATCGGTTCTGTCTGGGAGGACCGTATCATTAATATTCTCAAGGAATAAGCCTATAGTGACCCCCCCCCCTGAGAATGGTCACTCCAGCGGATTGTAAACACATAGAGTTCTTGATACTTGATTGAGAGCCACAAAGTAGTTGGTTGATGGAAACTACTTTAGAAAACCCACAAAAATGCCACGTGTTCCCCACATAACAGCACTGTTGTTTCTCCGTCGGCTGGATCGTACTGTTTGATGAGCCTATCCATATACACAACACACCCAGAGGGAAAGTGAACTGATAAATCTACCTGGAAGCCTTTCGCTCCATCATAGTTCTGTTGATACGTTTCCTCATTTTTTCACACTGTACCCGCATTTTGTTACGAAACACCTCCCCGGTATCACCACAGCTCAAGGTCGTCACTTTCTGTGGCATATCTTTAGGGTGCACCATTCCGAGTGTGGCGCTTAATGCCTTCTTTGTGGTAGGGATCATGTCCTTACGCGCAGAATCTCTTAGAGGATTTGATTGTATTGCGGACTGCGTCGTTCTGGTCGACGATCCTGTTGGGCGGATGGTGCTACACACTCTCGGTAGTTTGGCGAGGGTAGTTTCTCGAACCGATTCTTTGTGACATTTTGCTTTTGTTTTGGGGTTTGTTGATGGATCCACTTGTTCCAAGCGTGTTCTTGATACGAGCATCTGTCTGGGTACGCTGTGACCTGAAGACTGGATGAAATTACAGCTGATGATCAAGAGAAAGCTGTTGTGATAAACTAGTTAAAATTCCAGTTTTTATCCATATTAAAGGGCTAAAAAGAGTCATGGAGTAAGGAAAAAGGTTTTCAACGTTCAGGATGTAGCGCTTGCTGTCACTACAAGGGTTAAACCAGTGGGCCGTATTATTCTCTAGTTTGAATGAAGCGAATCAAAGTCATGAACCCATTGGACTGCTTTTCGGTAACCCAGTGAGGGCGGTATATACTTTCAAGTTGCCACCAAGACTACAAAGTGAGGGATCGTTTTACATGCACCGTGAGCGATTCCTTATCAAGCGTGCAGGATCTCTGAAAGATAGTGTAAAATTTGTGAGGATAAAAACTACGGACAATCACCGGGGTACCACATCCAAGTAACTTTAGACAAGTGATCCCGCGAGTACTATGCCAGTAGGGAACTGCTGAATCCTTATTGATGTTGTAGCAACTACGTCACCTCAGTGATCGCGAATATGGTCGCAATCCGTATAACGCCTTTTCATCCTACATTATTTCCAACATTTCGCGGTTCACCATAAAATTATAAACAAATAAAATGGAATGCACATATTGCCGGTCTTCACGACCTAACGGCAGTCCTAACGATTGAAAGGTTAGAGACCTAGACAAAAGTCATTTTACAAAGAGTGAAAATGCAAATAGTGCTAGCACCACATGGAAAATATCACAATGTGGAAAAAACACTACTCCTGATGACGCTATTTCTATCCCCCTGGAAGGCCTGCATACTTCCTACTTGGAGCCTTGTTTGTCCTCTTGTAGTTATTTGTTTAGTAAAGCAGTAAACAGAATAACGAACTTGTCCTTTATTGAATAAGGCCGTGAATACAGGCAGGATGTGGGGGCTCGGTGTTCGTAAGAAAACACCATACCTTGTATCGTCTGCCCTGGATGAGTAGGAAATTCGAATTGTAGTTGACAGATTGAAATCACTAAGTCGAAACATCGTAGTTCGGACAACCGCAAACAAGGAGTATATCTATGGTCGTGATTCCTTCAGATTATGTTTTCCAACAGATCCCAATGATCTTTTTTGTGGAGATAATGCGTCTCATGGTCACAATAACACGCTGAGGCCTTCTAAATCTAAATGCTGTCATTTTGTCTCAAGGCTGTTGCAGTAATCTCGCTCCAAGAAAAGAACACACAAATTGGATACCGTACATAAGTTTCTTGAAGAAATTTACCTAATCAGGGATTCAGGGTCTTAGCTGGTTATTCCAAATTCCTTGCTGCCCGTACCATTGAGTAGCATTTGGAGGTTCAATTTGCCCGTCACACCAATTTCCACAGAATACATCCTAGTCTGATAGCCAGAAGATAATCATTTGCATAAATGCGTACAAAAATAGTGCTAGTCAAGGAGTATTTGTCTTCTGCACACGCAAACCGCTTGGTATCCTAATTCATCCAAATATTCGAGTGAAGCGCTGTAACAGGGTAGCAGGATCAGTAGGATCACTTTCTTTCTTACTTCAGTTTGGGGCACTGCCACGAACGGCTTGTCACCTAAAGTCTCACGTTTTATCTATAACGGTCTATTCTGGTACTGGAACGTTTGGACACAATGCACTAACCATATAATCCTGTATGTATAAAACCCCAAGTCCCACTATGATGGCCTACACCGGTCACGGAAAATTGCGGTGACAACGCAGTCGACTGTGAGTGCGACGCCCTCATGATCGGATGTGGATAAATTAAGTGAAGCTACTTGGTCACGACCACAAGACTGGCAGTTTGGCATGCTCCTGTGTGAGGTAAGGATTAGAAAAACAGGTACTGTTGCTGATCTCGTCCAGGTGGAATTTCCCCGTTACCGGGCTTCGCTCTATTCAGACTGTTCTTGTTGCACCTAGGGGTGGTCTTTTTATTCAAAGACTTCCAGGTGAGCCATTCCTAAGAAGAAAAGACTTCTGTTGTGTTTTCGACCCCCGAAATGCATAATTTCTAAAAAGGATATTAGTGTTAGAAGCCTGTTCCCTCTGTGTAGAGGCAATTTTTAACGAACAAAAGAACACCACCTGGAAAACTCTATGTCCGTCTCTTCTAACAACTGAGAAATGAAAGGCCGGTTCTGATACAAAAGAACCACTGCCATCCACGTCACGTGTTACACCAAAGATTTCAAGTCGCCACTATCACCAATATCTTCCTCAAAAAACCAGTTCGTCAACTTTAGCCTCAACGTTTTGAGCAAGGCAAAAGGAGACGTACTAAATTCAGGGTCGATTGACTACTGTTGATGTATTTTCAATACACCATTCCCCAGTACACCCTATCTTATCGTACATGAACACTCATAGTCAAGAGGATGATGACGGTTTTGAATCATAAATACGTTTCGGTAAGCTGTGAGTACTTCAGCTTCCATTGTGTCATTACTACTGCGAATATAAAAAACACTTAATGTGGATATTTTCAAATCACATCGAAATTCAACCCAGATGACGCCAAAAAGCAAACTACGACAAAATGTACATGACGCTGAATCACAACAAATAGCTAAAGTTTGGCTGCGTTGATCATGTGGTTTGCTAACCACTATGATCGTCCTATCCGAGTTGGTTGAACCAGCTTCAGCCACCACTGTTTTTAGCGAAATACATTCATTTGCATACTAGTTTGGTCTTGACGGGAGATCCCACTGAATCTCTCGTCAACGATGTTCTTCTCCAACAGAATGTGCCGCACCATGCCACCTCATGTTTCAGCTGGCACGATACGCCATTATCGCAATACAATGTTGAAAGCTCTTCGACACCTCGCGACTGGTTTCACTCTTCTTGAGGCCCATCACGTCGAAGAGTTTTCATAACTCTTATGAGTAGTGTCTTGCGTCATTACTGTTTTTTTCTTTTCGACGCGACAAGTTCGGAAAGTACTGCTTATTACTGAAACGCAATAGCAAAGAAATAGCCTGAACAGGGACATCGGATAAGCCAGTTTCAAAATCGTACACTTAAGAAATAGCTACTCATTTACTATCAATTCTCCTATGGTTTTGAACAGTGGTAGAAATATTCGACAGTGGATGTTTACGCGGATATTCATATCATACCGGAAGCACAAGAACTGGGACACTGCAAAGTTGCCGGAGCCTAGACAGAATCCCCGGACCTCCATAGGGTGAAATATAAAAAGTTATAATTTGTTAGGAGCTTTGAGATACTGTTTGAGTTGGAATCTTCCAACTCATTTGCAAGCCCTTTTATCATCCGATCAAAGCATCCGGAATCGTGAGTACACCAAGGCAAACATCTTTTCGTACACTAGTTACTGACATCTGATACATTTCTGTCCGAGATACACCAGAGCTTAAGGCACACTGGCAAATATTGAAGGCTTTCTTAAACTTCCGAATGTCCATACCTGGCGCTGACCAGGTGCTGCCAATTTCTTGATGTAAGGTTTGTCTTAAGTAGTATCACTTACAGAAAACTATGGCATCTTGTTTGGAGGGTTGAGACATAGTGCTGGGGCACGAAACTGAGCCCACTTTGGTATACATAAACATATGATTGGGATGTTCCACTGAATTGCGTAGAAGCGTTTTCAGCGTTTCAGTATTCTCCAACAGCCATACAAAACGGCCACCTACTCCTTCTTCATATCGGATATCGAGATGACAGGAAGTGTCGAATTTGTGGTGTCTTTTTAGTTGTCGAGGACGATAAGCACGGTAGACTAACAGCGCTCCAGTTTATAATAGTCAGTGGCGTGACATCCGAAAATATATGTAAATGCCAAAAACAATCCACTGGCATTCAGTGAATCCACTGATATGTCGACTGACGCACAACTTCTGATGTCCGTCTATCGGATCGATTTCGAGAGATATCTCAAGGTGGGACTTGCAAACAATCGTAGCTTTCGAGAAACAACTATACAAACTGCACCTCCAACGGAGCAACCGTAAGACTATATTGTCATTCTAACTGCCCTAACCTTCCCTTGTGAGTGTATACATGTTGGTCGCCTGGAGAAAGTTCAAAAATGGATCATCCGTGGTGCTCCGCCTTCAAATCTTCAATCAGCTGATATTGGCCTTCTGTCACTCAGCTTTCACTCTACTCACAAAATAGATGCCTCAGTGCGCGTTCGTGTAAGGTTATCCAGATCCAAGTGAAGTCGTTCACGTGACTGTCCACATGCATTTCTTTTAGTATTATCCACGTTCCCATGTTTTGCATTCATTTTGAAGACCTCCTTTACTGTGAGTGAAATCACTAAGCAGGGCCGTGAAAGGGCAAGGAACTTCGCGCGTAGTGAGGTATAGTCAGCAGAAATATACAAACGAATGACCGGAATGACGTATGTGACTTCAGTGAAGAAGAACCTAAACGAAGAAACTCGTAGACAACTGTAAGTTACTCATTACAGATGACATAAAGTTGGCTCAAAACTTGCGGAAGATAACAAGCGATATTTTCACTGAAAAAATAGTGATAAGGATTAATAACGTCTAAAACAGTTCGTAGTCACCGATAACGTCCTTGTTTGTAGAGGAAAGTAAGAGAGCAGCTGCGTTGTGCATCGGATGTTAAATATTATCCACAATTGAATACGAGAATTTGCTCATGTTGAAACGCAGTATAATGCCATCCTAGCTGACACTCACCCCTTCGAATAACGTATTACTGAGGGCCAACTACAAGTAAGCTGTAATGTTCACGTGGCCCACGGAGCCACACAGAAATGGTAGACTGACCATTGGTCAAAACTTTGGGGACGCGTACCATTTCCTCATACAAAACAGCCAGGTAACTAGCAAAGAGCTTTGACAATCTAGAGGTCGGTTATGTTGAAGTGACACCATAGTTTCGAAGTGGTGGAAAAAACTGGCTGACTTGCCTGCTGGGCTGTATTGTTCTCCTTAGTGACTTTTGAGGCCACGGGTCGGTCTCGTGTACCTGAACAGGAAAGTAAAAGGCGTGTCAAGTCAAATATTTCCACATAGAGCTCCACCAAACAGAAGTACGGAATAAAACTGCAAAGATAACATGACAACTGCAAAGTGACTGCTTAACTAACACTGATTTAGGGCCTATGAAAAAGCAAGTTCATCGAGTTCAAAAATCCGCTATCTTGGCATGCGGTAATGGTTAGCACTTTGGGTTATATTCGGCCGAATTCCGCTTTCGCGCAATAATATGGACAACACTTACCTGTAGAACATATTTCCACGGAACTTCTTGTTTATAGAAGTGCTAAAACGAAACGTCCATATAGAGAAGCAAGCGGTTTTCACGGTACGTTGTCCCATTCTGTGGCATGTCACCATACTTTGTTAGTTCAGGTGAATTTTCGGTCATCAGAGCTGACAGTTCGAGTTAATCTGTGTGTGAGTTCCGTGATAAATTTTCATACTATACTTCCTACTCAATATGAAGCATTTAACTTAGCCTCCTTCGGGCGACATTGCAGCTAGACACCCGAAGGGTGTAACAGCTGAACGATTGTTATTATTTTATTGTTTTTATTACCTAGATTAGCTACAACGGAAGTTTTGGCCTGTTAATAATCATCGTCACTAAACAATACGTAATACTGCTCGTCAGAAGTACATTGACCAGCTCAGTATTTTCGAGTATACCAATGTGATCTGAAACAAGTGCCTCCATAAAAGCCCAACCCGACGAGCTATTTCGACCTAACTGAAACCAAGTGAATGCGTGCGGACGAGAGTGCTTGGTTGACACTGGCTGTCAGTGCTTAGGATCACGTGCACCCACATTTGATAAGGAAATATGCTTTTTCAGATAACATGACTTCCATGAACAGTCAAGTTATTATAGCAGCCATCATACAGAAGCAGTTGGTGTGTGAATTAGTATCCTGGGAACCAGAAACATCTTCCTAACGCCGTCACAACCCCTACACGGCAGACACTGGCAACCAGTGATGTCCTACTCGTGAGCTCATCCCATAACAGTTAGAAGCAAAATAATCAGTCGGGCTCCGCATCCTATCACTACCAAAGGCAAAGCTGTTATCGAGGCATTAAACAGTTACCTTGGTCTTGATATAGGGCAAATTTTTCTCCACGATTTAGGCACAACTGTTCAAGTAGCGAAAGACTGTTTTATCTTCATTAAAATATTTCCGAACGGTCATTCGATACTCACAAGCGCGGCTCAGATAACAATAAGGGAGAAGTGCATAAATAATAGCGATACTGATCCGAAACATACAAAGTATTGTTCATACAAAAATGTTTATTGATTGTATTTCCCGATAAACTGAGATTAACAGAACAACAAACTTGCAGTCCACTCTTGAGCAGTCACGACGAGCCGTACATCAAACTAGTGCAAACGTTAACCAGGCGAATAGCCGGTTTCGGCTGTTAAAAAGCAATACAGACTTGTCTAACTCGGAAATGTCAAAGTCCAAAGTGAAGTGGGTCATCGATAATAATCGTATTTACTGGTCGTTCCACCTCGGACCCTCCGTTTTCTCCTACTTACAGTGAGGTAGGAAATATTTCTGACATCGAGTCGTCTGATTCCATAGAAAAAGGCTGAAGTAGTCCGCAAAATAATTCGATGATAGGCCTTCGTAATGAAAACACTGGTTTTACTCAGGCTCCCAATAACCATGCACAATATTCACAGCTTAGTCATGAAATAATGCGAAGCAAGTATTAGATTAATTTTGTAGTTTGTTTACAGACGTGTGGCAATACAGTGCATATTACCTCTTGTTGTCGGGATATAGAAACTCCGATATATTCGACCCTTATCCGAGTGACATTCCGAACGAGATCCTTCCATTAGGCTCCGAGTTGTTCTTGATGCGCCTCCGATGTTTTTGTAACTAAGTGTGACATCACTCTTCCTCGGAGTACTGGTGGGTATCGCCTTCCGCTCTAGCGGCCGTTTCAGTCTGTCTTTCAACGGTACAACATTACGGGACGAAACAGATGTATTGGTAGGCGCCCTACGTTTTTGAGGAAAGACCGCAGCGTTCGCATTGTTTACGTTTGCAAATCGAGCAGATAGCATTTCTCGAGTTGTAAGACAAACAAGGCGTGGGGTCGTGGAGCCAAAGGCGATGACCGGGCGACGAATTTCTCCGTTCCGACTTTGGTTAGTATTCGAATGATAATTCCACACAAATGGACTCATTTCATCCAACCTTGCTGAGCTTGTTCGTAACCCGTAAGCAACTAGGTCATCCAGTTTTATTGCTCCATTCTTGTGCCGTTCTAATATATCAAATATCCGCATCTAAATACGAAAGAAAACATGTGAGTTACTTCAAAAGTGACTCAGTGTTATACCATAACGGTCATTTTGCTTAATCAGGTAACCACCCTGTTACCCAATGTCAAGAAGACCATCCTCGCCATGGCTGTGTCACTGGATATCCACAATTACAAAAAAACATCACAAACTGACTGGACTACAATGTTCGAGCAAGAGGAAACTAGAGTCTTTTCATACTAGTGACTACTAGAGAGAAGACTTTAACATGGACTCTACTAGTACCTGCAATAGCAGTACGAAAGCTTCGTACGACTACTTTCAAATCTTTCATTGAGTAAACCAAGCCTTGCATGGTCTTCCACTTTGATCACACCTGGTCACCGCTGTGATGGTTCGTGCTTTGATATCTGCTTCATAAGATTTGTAACACAGTCGCTATGACGCAAATGCAATTTTGGTAGCCTGGCTAATTCTTAGACTTAGATTCGGGGAGACCTAGCGGAGAATGATGGTCGGGTAGGTGTACAAAATAGAACACCTTGAGACAGGCCAAATAAGACGGCTCGAATGAAGTCAGAAATGGATATTAGGAAAACCTTTATGCTTACCCTGATGAGTTACTTTTCCGTCGTTAGTTTCTAGTTCGCGTCAGTAAGTTGGAGCTCCCTCTAACATGTGACACACCATTTGCATACGGCAACGGGGACAGAACTAAGCGAGTGTTATGATGAGGAGTAGATCAATCGCCAATTGAATGAACGTACTGATGGTGTTCTTGCTGACTTATGCGAATAAAATAGTAAATCGTCAGCAGTGCGTATCTCACGAAACTCCAGTCAGTCTCGAACCTGCGACTCCTCGGCTAGTAGTTTGAACATTCAATCGTTCGACCACGAACGGCTGGTCAACGGTGTGATTAACTCGCACTTAGACAGGATACAGCACCACTCATCTTTCATCTACGGGATTCACATCACATGTTGATTGGCTCCTCGAGTTTCGTGGAGTTCCATGAGATGCGCACTGTTGATGATTCCCAATAAGGATGAAAAAGCTGTACAGTGCTCCTCGGTTTTTCAGCATAGATTAGCTTCGCTTACAGGACGAAATCTAAACAAAGCTTCTCAAATCTCCTCACACCCCAAAAAACTAGTGAGCCAGTATGTAGGAGATAAGGACAGTAATCAACAGTGCTGCCTTTCTTCTGGCATCTGTATACTATAGTTAATTCTGATAGTGTTTTTAATTTGACCTTTTTTCTCACATTACTGTCCTAATAAGTTAAATATGCACCCAGAGTGTCAGATCGTGAAGGCGAATATGTTGTTGAATATTCTTCGTTATTCTGCGCCACCACAAAAACAGCAATGGGGAACAGCTTTCCTATGGTGTAGGAAGTTATCATGACTTCAGCCAATATTGATCCGAAGGTACTCGACGACAGTGCCTCAACGAAAAGTGGCAGTGGTCCACGTTCTGTTGAAGCGGCCTGTCTGATATGAAGCACGAGTTCGGCACGTGTGGTTTTCGCTCTGAGGTTATGTAGGAATGTCTTGTTATGTATTCCATTCGGTTCAACTGTAGAGCGAGCATGCGGGATAACTAATTTCTATATTTATCGGCAAGTTTTGCTTATTAGTGACCTGTGCGACTATCAGAGGATATTTTCGTGTTGCTAAGATTGGTGGCATTTTAATAATCTTCTTACCCGTTGAGCCACTTCCAGTTCTCGTTTTCTAGCCTCCACCTGTTCGTGTCGAGCTTGCATTCGAGCGCGCAGCTTTACCAGTTTCAAATTCCTTCTCTCCAGTGCTCGCTGTCTCGCTGATTCCAACGCAGCTTCCGAAGCAAGTAACGATGCTTCCCTAGCTGCATACTGACGGTCCTCCTCGGAGCGCGCATTCTCCGTCGAGAGATGATTGGCTCGACCAAACCGACATTTTGTTAATAACTCACTTAGGCTTGAATTAGAGGTCACTGAGGTATCCTTTTTTTCGGCTGATATGAAACTAAGAAGTCGTTTTGTCAAATTCTCGAAAGAGGACGTGCTTTCACTGACATCGCCAATATCCTGGCCACCACGGTTCGATGCACCACTTTCGCGCATTCTCCCTAAACATGTAAGAATGGAAAAATGGTGGTAGTTTGTGACCGACGTAATTGACCTGCACCTGTGAACATAGTTTAAACGTCCAAAGACGTGAACCAGAATGTAGTGGACAAAAATCAGCGAATCTTTCCACAGCAAGACGTTGATACACAAGCGATCTTCTCCTTGAGTTGATGGTTTCACCATGGGATGGAAGGGCTTGCTTATGGGTTGTTTACTACTGCAACTCAGGTTTTGGCACTACACGAGGGAAAATCAACTTCTGTAAACGTTCGTCAGAATTTCCCTCATGGGAAATTAAACTCGCTTATGTCATCTCTATTTTCAATTTTCATGCTACTGCAACCAGGATTGTGACATTATTTGTGGTGTCTCCACCAAAGGAAAATTTAAATCAAGGAGAATAGAACAAAATGCTCGCTTCAAACAACATAGACGGTCCTGTTGTTGCACGTTATCCCTATCGACTGAAACCTCAAAGATAAAACGTTGGTTCAGGAATATACACTTGGGCCATCACTCTAAACTACTGTGTTCTGTGTGGTTACAAGCTATCGAGAACTAACGAACCAATGATGCATGGCAAAAACGGAGAATGTTCTGACTAGCAGCACTTTGCTTTAAAGTGGCGTATAGAGAAGTACGGACTATTGAAGCAAAAGCAATTAAACCATTCAGTGCTCACGAGTAATGTCAGCCGAATAGCTCATACGCAACCAGAGTCCTGGTTGCACTACATTTTTTCGCGTAGCTGACACGATTTTTGCTTTAATATCCTCATTTGAGAATTTTCGATTCTTGTTATTGTGGTTACTGGGGAATCTTGAATCAGCTTGAACAACTGCTATTCCATGCTTTTGTTTTCTCCAGTCAGCTAGAGAACAAAACGTTGAGGTAGTGAAACAATACAGCTCATCACCTGGTGTCCCAATTGACCGTTCAAGTGGCTGCATGGTTGGAAATGGTCAAGTCAGATGTGAAAGTCGGTTCTCTTCAGATATAAATGGTAGAATGGACATTAAGATAGTAAAGGGACATTGCGCAGCCAGGGTGACACTGCTGCCGGCCAGTTACGAAGTCAGAATCCATTGATGCTGAAACCTGACGTACTTAGTGTCCAGTTATCTATAATAAAAAAAGGAAAAAATGAATTCCAATGTTCTGATCGGTCAAAGTTACCGGGTCTTTATATTTAAGTCCGTACAATGTAATAAATGACCCGAAAGAACTCAGAAAACTCTTTAAAAAGTCGGCAACCGACTTTTCAAAAGAGTAAGCTAAACGGTGTGCCTCGACGAAAGGACAAACTGTAGCAGCCTTCGCTCCCGACAAGTGTAGTTATTCCTCTCAGAAAATAACAAAACGACTGTTGATTTATCTTGGTGTGACACCACTTGTGTCACAGTGCGCACACTGATAATGTCCCCACAAGTGGTGACCAAAACCCCCGCAAGTAGACTGCCGAGCTCGGTGAACAAGTCAACAGCCACCTGATCTAAACCAATGAACTTATTTCGTACTAGACCACGGAATTGTACGTAGTTGGAGTTAAACACCCAATTGTAAATTAAGGTGAAAAGGGCGGCTTGAGCTGATGAATGTCGTAACCGAGATATTCGGTTGAGTCTCCCTTTAAAACTTACATCTGTTTCGGAACTGAAGATATTATGCCACAACGACTTAGCTTCGAGCATTCCAGTCGACGACCCTCGTAGAAACCTGGTACCTTGAGAGACCTTAAAGTTTTAATCATTCTGTAATGATAATGATTATAGACCGCGATGTCTTTACTCTATCGATTGGATATTGGATAATCTTTATAAAAAGTGGAAAAACAAATGGACTGAAAAACCCAACTCAACAAGATCCAATAAAATTGAAGGAAATTAGTAGGAGTAACCTTAAATTTATCACTAATAATGACGTCAACGTTTGTCCGTTTCTTTTGGGAACTTCTTTTTCATCAGTGTTTTCACATCGTATTCCTATATTCTATAAGAGTACTTATCTGTCATCCCTTTAAGCAATCATTTGGTAGTGTCCACGTCTCACTGGACGTTTGTAACTTTTATTTCGCTAAATCCAGCGACGATGGTACGTTCGATATGACGAGAATCATGATTTTAGTGAGCAGGTCTACTCTTAAGAGGCTAGTAATCGACCGAATGAAAAGTTCGGGGTTGTCAGGTGTTTTTCTAACAAACTAACAGTGACTAAAAACGAGAGGTGGTGTACAAGAAAAGTGAAACCTTAACCAAATTGTTACTAAAGCGAAAAACATACAATGACTCCAGCTGAAAATGGCGTTGATGTATGGAACCAACAAGCAAACGCTATTTAAGTGGCAGATTTTTCAAAGGTCCTTAAACCAAGTTGTTTACAACGAGCAAGCCTTGACATAGCTTAGACCTGAGGGACAATACCGCACAAAGTGGGAACGGAATGTTCAGGGATATCCGCATTCCTGAGTCCACTTTTCAAGGTCAATTCGAAGTCTCAAGCTATTGCCATACGGTTTGAATGTGAGGAAACTAGACATGAAACCTACCAGCCTCAGTGCTACTACCCACTATACGGTGAATCTCCAATACCTAGCTTAGAGTCCATTATTGTTGGATCTGGTAAAGTATCTCAAAGGGCTTCTCACATGAAAATGATCACAGCAAAAAAAGAAAAATCTAAGGTAGGCGACCTACATTTCACGGAAAACCCAGCAAACAGGTGAACTAAAATTGTCACCAAAAAAACTGTCTACCACCAAGATAATAGTCTCTCATTATAAGAAACCTTCATTGCAAACCGATTTCCCTAGTATGGTTTACCTCAGCCAAGCATGTATCGGGCTAATCGCCAGCTATCTGCCTGGTTCTATTGTCTCCAACCCCTATCACCATAGCAACAGGAGGTCAGCTTCTTTTTGGTCGATTTTTACTCAGTTGTTCAAGGCATGAGCGATTGACTGAAGGTGCTCGTAACCCATTGGCAAACCAGTGACAAAAAATGCAACAAATGTAGATAGTACTCAAGTCCACCGCCACTAATTTTCGTTATCACTTACTGCATATTGGTTAATATACTTACGGAAAACTAAAATACTGTCACGTTTTGGAACCCTATACCGGTAACCTATTTCTGAAGTATCATCGAATCCAACTTGGGCAGCACATACATCCAAATAAGAGACATCCTTTTCCAATTCAATTTTTTGGAAATGAAATGTGGGCTTGTATAGTCGAAGTCGCTAAACGAGTGCGTGAGCGAAGTGCTGGACCAACAAATTGGTTAAGTAGCGGAATATAAGGCGCACGTGAAACCAAAATACTGAGACTGGATTTCCAGGCGAGTGGACTTTCTGGTCAATATTGAGCGTAGACGATAGTAATTATTATAACCATTCTGATCGTCCTGAGTAAGTTATGTCGGAGAAGGCTGGTCCTCGTAAACCCCTAATGGAGTTGATGCAGCCAAGTGGCACTTCTGTTTCCCTCCCGCCCGCTACACGGTGAACACTATTGGAGCATCTTCCTCCTAAAAACATTTGATCTCCTTGTCAAAAGGTGAGAATCTTTAACAACCGCCACGTTTTAACAGATAGTGCGAAGAATGACCTTGATCCTGAATAATCAAATGCGGGCTGCTGCCTCGTCACCTGCAGCCATTAACACGTGTTTTGTGCATGAGGAAATCAGGACATGTCTATTGCAACAACCACAAAACAGAGCTTGGATTGCAGGAGTACCTATGGCGTACTTCCTGTTCAGTGATGCAATAAAGTGAGCGTGATCCTCCGCTGAGGGGTAAAACAATCTTCTCTTGTTGAGGACCACCATCCTAGATTGCTCCACAGTTCAAAAGCCCATAACTCACGAAACTTATATATTCTTCACAGGTTTTAAGTAAATTCTTGCATTTGGTTAGCTGGTTATTCAAAACAGGTCTTACTGACCTGCGTGTATTTCGAACGACCTTGGCTTTGCTATGTTTTATTCGTTCAACGATACACCATTTATCTATTTGGCTCTTGTTAATTCTCCAAAAAGTGAATTCATTCAGGGAGGCTGGAAATCATGCATATTAAACTGTGAGGGATACGTACCTCCCTCTAAATTCCATCCATACCAGTAACATTACCTGAAACACACAGCATCAATTGATGCACGGTGGTTCGTACATTTTGAGGAGGAAAAACAAGAAAAAGACAAAAAGTTGCATTCGGCAAAACGCTATTCAAAACTATCAGAACCAGTCGCAACGTGTACCATCGAAACATATAACAAGCATTCAAATAGTCGAGAACGATTAAAATGGTATTGCTGTGTGTTTATTCATTAGGTTTTTGAACACTAATCTCACGGTCACGTGGTACAGCACGATACCGAAATCAGAGTTCACCTCGATGAGAGGGAAAACAGCAAAACATACATGTTAAGTTTTTGACAGAGTACAAAGCAATCACACAATGTGGTACGATGCAACGTCGCACCACTAAACGAAATCAGTGAAAGAGAAGCTGAACTACAACTGGCGGAAAATAAGAAATCAAAGGATGCAGGTAGTTGCTAATTAAATTGGCAAGCTAAGCCAAGGCGAACGCCTAGTTAAAACATGGGTTTCATCTTTTGAGTGAGCAAACAGCAGCGAATTTTCCGGACACATTCCGGAATCCGCATTCTAGGATTAGATCCTTCGCTCAAAATGGCCGTAGGTTGGCTATTTTCGAGGCATAGGCTTTCTGGAAACCCCCAAAATACATTGCAAAACTGCCTCAATTTGACACAAAACGGAGAATGAATGAAGATTCACGAATACAATCACACACTTCAGGTCAGTAGTCCAGTGAGGATGATGCATTTTTCCTTATTGTTGCACACAAGTTTCTGGTTTTTAAGCATGTTTAATCGCAATGAAGTGCCTACGTCAATCGTAGTTGTATTACATTCATAAACGCGTTACCTAACCATTATTCAGTACAGGTGGTACTTGGTTACTGTGTAGACAGTGTGAAGATAGGTTTTAGTGGTTTTGGGGTTGCAAGTGGATTTTTTCAGACGAGCCCGAAAAATACACCATGTTTTGAAAATTACGCTATTTGTCAGAGCCAAATAAATCGACGCCGTGTGTTGCCAGTAGGTCAAGAAATCAGTTAGAAATTTAAAATACCTCGCATTAAAGTCGCCATACGTGTGTTAACGGGCGTAAGAACTTTCCACAGAAAACTAGACGTTGCTGACAAGTTTTGACAGTGATTTAGGGTTGGCCTTGAGCTATTCTGAAGTTCAGCATCTTACTACAAAAAGGGTTCACGAACACCAAAACAGGAGCACTCTGCCAATAGAAGAGGGTTCAAAAGAGAGAGGTAACGGAAGATCGAAGATAATAACGAGGATATTCGCGTAAACAAAGACAACGGTGGAAGACAGCATCTCGATTTCTAAGGCTCGTTTTCGTGCTGTGCAGACATGCACTTTTCATCGGTTGGCAACTGATGAAAGGTACCTGTTCGAGATACCTCCATGATTAAGGCACACACTTACTGACCGGAAGGTCCATGGTTCGAAACAGACCCCTGTATCCCGGCTGCTCCTGTCTAGGAATGAGGAACCCGGCACTAGCTCAGCCCTTGTGATTGCTTCGGGTGGCGTGGCAATCACCTGTCGAAAGGGAGTTACAGCCGAACGATTATTATTATTAATTGGTGATAAACGTTGGTGCAAATGCCGAAATGGTCCTATTTGATCCGCTACTTTCACCTTGATGATTATCACCTTGTTTTCCGGTGAAACGCAAACTCTGGTTTCCATTTCAAGCAATGTACGCGTTTTCTCGCGAGGCCACCACGTGATTAGGTCTAGATTGATAAACGTTACACCAAGAGAATGAAGCTCAAGCGAGAGATCACAAAACAAAACTCGAACGAACCATATACTTGTAGTAGTTTTCGGGGCTGACTCTGCCATAACATTTTCCATTGAGGGCAAGCCTATTCACACTACTATGCCAAGACCGGAGACTGTCGTCTTCCATACCATAGTCAATGAGCGATAGACGGTCTTGTTTTGAGAGGTCGCGTATGGCGGTATCAGACTGGTGATGACAGCTGACCGCTCTTGAGGCTAACACGTAAAAGGACGCGGTAGGAGGAATATTTGCGTAGGCTGTTTAGTGGCGAGTACTCGGATCGTAACCACTCTAGTTTCTATGTGATTGATACTCTACCAAAAGCAGATCCCATGTTTTTTCTCAGTTTTCCAGTGTAGAGCCTCCACAGGTAATTGCGGCACTCATTTCGGAAGCTATTTTTGCTTTAACAGTGCGTCAACCTTCTTGACCTACACATAAGGGATCACCTCCCATTGACCCCTCACTTGGTCTGAGCACTGGGGGACAACCTTGTTAGCCACATGATATACAGATTAAGGTCGTGTTTTAATGCCTCCACTCACCCAAAACCGACAAATTTACATTGTGAAATACGTCTTTGTGGCATATTGTGTGGTTTCACCTAAATTACGCACCGCTTCTTTGCTCCCCGTCAGCAACTTTGGTACCAGCTGGCAAACAACAGACACAATCCAAAAACCCACGAACCACTAATTTCGGGTATATTTCTTATGCGGGGGGTACATGATACACGGTTCGCTTGGGAGCACAGACAAGGGATACGAGTTACCTCATCTGGAAGTTTAGTCCAGGCGGGATCAAACAAGGCGACAAATCTCCTCAGTGGTAGTCTTGCGTTCCGGGTTAACATAGTTTGAGGCCATGAACTTGGAGGTAGGTATTATGATGAACGGTCAAGTCTCAACTGGCAACAGGAAAAACCTTGTCATGGAGGGAGATGAAACAGGTTGGTACCCAAGAGGCAGCGGCCAAGCGCGCGGTATTTCAAAGAAGACAGGATTCATCCAATGTATGAAAACTGTCAAGGGGGAGCTATATATTTTTAGCTTTAACCTGCACATTTTATACGGCATTTTCGTCGGCGTTTGGCCAAGGGGACCACACAATACGATGACAATACGACGGCCAGATGAGTGCTGCATCCTGTCGGATGAGGGTGACGGTGACCAAGTTTTTTCAGTAGGTTGAGACCCAGTACACCGAACAAGTAATTTTGAGGTTGCTTCAGCTCGAAATGTATCGGAGGAAACACTTTCTCGATGGAAAACTTAATAGGTTTCGAAGTACCTATTCCAGCGGCCTCTGAAATAGCGCGCTCACCCTCACATACGGTTTAATAGTCATCATGGTCTTCGTTTCACTTATCTGAGGACGGGCTGCACATCTAGTTGGATGTTTACATACCCCAAAAATAAGAAACTGTATCACGCCACGTTTAGTAATGAAGATAGGGTCCAGGGATGATAAGCGTGGGTGGGCGGTGTGTAAATTGGAAGGGGGTGTGAAAAATATTAGGGAAAGTCTGACAGTATGACTAACAGCATGCCCCTTTACTGTTCATTCATCTTTTCCAACTTCAGCACTTTAAATATAATCGAATAGACCTTAAGGTTGTACAGCAGTGAGGCACTGGTGCACTTGCTGTTGTCGCCATCTCTGATGACGATGATGATCAGAAGGTGAGTGGGTTAGCTACAGTAACGATTGGAGACTACACAGAGAAACATTGTCTACGTCCAAGTAAAAAAGAGCCAAAGTTAGCATGTTTTGCTATCCAAAGTGTAAGCCAAGCCGCAATGAACTAACCTACCGCTGCCACCTTGATGTGGTAATCGGACGTCACTTCTGCAATGATCCCACTGGATACACTGGCTAGAACTTCGTTCCAATCATCATCATCATCATCATCATCATCATCATCATCATCACCATCATTATCATCATCTGTGAGAACCACGTACTCGTCGTACAGTGGTTGTATCTGCCACAATTTCGTCCGCCGATGATTTGGAGAAGTTGGGTAGGCAGCTGCTCACTCGAGGCGGAAGCTGATAAATTGGTGCGTAAATACAGGTTTGTCCACTGACTTCGTTCCAAAAGGTGCAACAAAGCCAGGAATGCCAAAGAGCAGCAGTCAGACCAACATCAGCGAGATCCCGTTCTACACGGAGTCATAATGTCCTCTGTGATAAGTCTGAGGGCAGCAAGGCATGTTCTTCAGACAACCAGTAAGTCCATATTCATGAAGACGGCGATGATGCATTCCTACGAGGAAGGACGGGTTAGAAAAGGTCGGCCCTAAAAACCGGTCATTCCGATTGTCCAGCGGTCAGCCGTGACCGCCGGCGTATGACACAGTGCGGTCGAAATACTTTTACAACCAGTGTGGTGCTGCTCAAATCAAACCTACTCTGCATAGTCAAATAAGGATTCAGAGATCAATGTCTAACTCTCTGCTGCCTTAGAATAGGCTACCCCTTTCAGCCCAGCAGGTCAGGCCACTCACTTATCGGCTCTGAGAAGGGCGTCCAATGAAAACTCTACTGCCTGTTGTCGTGCTGGTCAGATTTCGAGTCAGAAAATAAGTATCGGAGCTCCGAAAAAATCCTACATCTTCGCACTACCTTGCGAGTCAAAGGCTCAGGATGAGGTACCACAACCAAAGCATCATTTTGGCCTGGACGACCGGGAAGTATCATTTGCCTGCACAGTCATTTATCCACCGACTCCTCCAACAATCTCCTCCAAACACACAAGCAAAAGTTTCTGGGTCATTTTATTTTCAGTTATCTAACCGATGTGCCTTATATGCCAAGCTGCATATTAACAATAAACAAAATAGCACTCTGCGCAATCTACACTATCCTTTCCACATAGAGCTCTCAACGTTCGTACTCCGTGCTAACTTGGCAGACACAATGCATGTCGAGACCTTATGCTTCCTCAAAGGAGATGTAAGCTATGTATCTAAAAGACGCCTATAAAACCCATTATCATCACCATCAACATCACAACACCAGTGTTCAACACTAATGCTTCGCCGCCGTTCAACCGTGATTTATTTGAAAACCTTATTGTGAAGCAAAAGAATAAAAGTTGACAGGAAAGGGACTTAGAGCTAGTCTACCACAATCGTTTCTAGAAGCCTAAAACTCCAGGAATTCATCAAGGCAATCTATATAGAAAGTGACGACGAGAACGCCAATGACATTGATTATCAGCCCGATCTTACGGATCTAAGATCGGAACTACTGTACCTCCAGGGATATGCGAAAACATTCACAAAGTTGAGCGCCTCTCCCTGAAAGGTACGTGGCGCGTTCAGCGACTGCATGTCCGGGGCGTGAGCTTAAAATCCGTGGGTTCAAACTGCACGCCAAAGGACGATATGAATTTGGCCAAGCCATCCAGAAACACCTGCGCCTTCTGCTATTCGAAGATGAGAAGGATGTCGTTTGCATATTTTCGATTGACAAGGTTTTCGCCAGCAGCTATTTGAACAGCGGGGTTTTGAAAACCTTTCAATATTCGTCTCATCATCTCGTCGATCACGAAATTAAATGAAAATTGAGAGAGTGAGCATCATCACGGACATCACTTTGTGGACAGAAGCTTTTGGAGAGCTCTCCGTATACTCTCACACGTCTGGATGACTGAAAATACAAGGAGATAATTATGCTGACAAATTTCTTGGGCATTCCTTGATGGGCAAGCGTGTCAAGGAGAACACGCTGGTCAACCGAGGCGAATGCGGGTTGGAAACCCAGGAATACTAAAACTGTGGGTCGGTCGTATGTATGGCGTTGTTCTAGCACCTGACGGAGTGTAAATATTTAGTCAACGCAACCCCTACCAGGCCGGAACTCCGACTGCCACTCTCAAGTGAGTGTTTCACGAGCCAGTATAAGGCGACGAAGGAGAGGTGACACCAACAGTCTCATTACGACTAGCGTCAAACTGATCCTCATGTCAGTACCGCATCCACCAAAAGCCCAGTTTTTGAAAGTGGGAAATATGCTCACTTCTCCCCAGTTGTCTGGGACAGTCTCCTTTTCAAAATACAGGCTAGAAGATGAGACAAGCGCTGATTGAAGACTTGACTCCCATCTTTGAACGATGCGATTGGGGGGATATCCGGACCAGGAACTGGGTGGCGTTTGAGAGAACCTATCCAGTCATAAGCCCACTAGACCCCGGGGATTTCCACGTTCACTAGCCAGGGTTCTAATTCAGCTGTAGGACCAAATTAAGGCGCAGCGGGTAACCAAGAGAATCATTATACAAAATATTCAGTCAAGCGGTCGAGATCTCTCTTACTGAAGATGGTCATGCCTGTATAAGCCATGACGGCTTCGTTCACGGGCGGTTTTCGGGGTCAGGCCGCACGAATAAATCGAAATAATCTTTGGACATTCCCAGGATCACCATCTCTTCCTGTCCACATGTGCATTCAGGTTTCCGGTAATCACCATTATTTATGAGCTCTCAGATCGCCGTAACACGGCATTTAAGGCGTCAAAAAACTTGCCTTTGATGGTACCTGAACTACAGTTGGTCGGGGCGTAAGCAGACACGATGAACAGACATCGATCAACCTCCCCCTTGTGAGACTCCTTCACAAACGTTGCCAAACGAACCACGCGAAGGCGACTATCAAAGCGTATCCAGTCAAGCAAAGATCCTTCCGCCCAGTGACTTAGGACGATACCAACCCCTGCATATCCTGCCGCAGCGGCCTCTAGATCATCAGAGGTGCGTAGCCGGAAGCAGGTGGAGAGTGGTGTGGCGGTCAGTCCAACCACTGTGCTTGCATCTTGAATTCTTATTTCTGATACATAGCACACATCAATGTCAAGCGAGTCCAGTTTGAGAGTAAGACTTGCTTGTTAACTTGCTTGCTTCAGAGTGCGGACATTGAAGCCGGCCAGATAGACTGAGCGTCGATGTTGGAAGATTGATTTCGAGATGTCTGAAGATGTCGGCGCCGGCTGAAATGCAGATGTTGCTTGCAAAACCGTTGCAGAAAAAACGACGTCATCAGTCTTCACTGATGGGCCTACAAGAAGCAATCTGGTAATGGGGTGGGAGGAGGGATTGGAAAAGTATGTGAAAGGGAAAAAGGGAGGCGTCAGCAGCAGCCTGTTTTCGCTTACCCGCCCTGCTGTGTGCAGCAAGTAAGGCAACCTGGCTGATGGCACCACGCGACGGCCGACTCGGCATGAGATTATTTGTAACTATTGGAATCATGGTTACACGTGGGCTGGGGTACTGCCATGGCATCCGGACCTAGACGAGAGGACGATTAGGGTCCTCGAACGCCTGACCGCTAGGCAGCAATGTTTGGCGGAGTATGCAGGTGCATTACTAATTTTATAGAACAATTCACCACGTATGTTCTAACCTTTAACCTGGAGGGCCAGGAGACTGTTTTGGTCAGACCTCTAACACTCTGCGAATGCTGCCCAATGGGTCGCAGAGACACAGCAAACCGTCATAACAACTTGGGGTCCAGGCTTTTCGTGACAGCCAACAAAACCCAAGTGTGATCACGCATCTTCAGATGCCAAGGACGAACCTAGCTCTTTCACGTTTTACTCTTCATGTGTGCTATCACCCATAAACGACAACTCATGGTATATGTCGCGTGTGAGTAACACTTGACCCCAGAACTGAACGTGCCTTGCGCTTCCCGGTTGTCCAGCTCAATCGTGCCGAGTGCTACCCGACATATGCACCAAAGAAATGTACTTGTGCCGCCAAGCAGCGTACTTTCCATCGAGAGTTATCCTGGATCACTCGTCAAGCGGGCGTCATCTTTGAGAGCGATATGAATGGCCCAGTCGGTCGTCTGAGCTCCTTAGAATCACGTCTGCATGGTCGATTCAGAGTTGCTGTTTGTCGAACAGACAACGGAAAACGACTCTTATAGTTGTGTGCTAATCATAAACTGTTTCTGGCTAGTATGACTTTTCATCATAAATGCTCGCATTGCGCAACCTAACGGCCATGAAGTGCAATCAAACCTGGACACAGTTGCACCACGTGGTTATCAGCCACCGGTGGAGAGCCACAATTCAAGAACACCGTTCCTTATGGGGCACACAACTTGACTCCGATCACGCCATGGTGCGAGTACGCCTGACAGTTCGTTTCCCTTCAGGTCTCCGCAAGTCAGCAAGAAGAATGTCAACTCATCATCTTGGAAGACCTGCCATAGCTCAGCAGCATCAACCTGAGCTAGCTCAACTACGCCCTACAATAAACCAACACTGTAATGGTAGCAAGCACTTGAATGCAGCATGGCCAAATGTAAAAGGAGATACGCTAGCGAATTTCAGTGCTATCTGTACGACTTCTCCGATACAACCAGATGACCATTGGATCGCTAGGCCTGACCGATGCCAGGAAATTCATACCAGCAGGCAACGAGTACTACTCGCGCACAAATCCCTCAAATGCCTAAAGAAAGGCCGAAAGCCATGGCTGATTACGAGAGTTCATGAGGTGAAGAAGGTCTTTACCAGCAGAAACAGCCATGTCCTATACCTTTTAATACGGTCGACTAGCGAAAATGTCAACTGTCACTGAGACATAACGTGGAAAAGGCAGCTTACTGATGCACCCGTATAAACGCCGACTTTGAGAGATAAGCCGGAACCTTCGAAGAACAGTTTATCGAGCCTCCTACAACACAGTTCCTAGGTGCAGATGAGCAAATGGAGTATAAGCCTCAATTGCAAGTCGAAGAAATGAAACACAAAATATCTCTATTGAAACGTGGGAAAGCACCAGAATTAGAGGGTGCGTACCCAGCCCTATTCAAAGAAGCCGGAAAATCCCTGGTCAACCATCTGTCAAAACTTACCGGTGCTATATGGAGTATAGACAAATTGCCCACAGAATTGGACACATCGAAAAGAAATCCTATCTCCGAAAAGAGCACATAGGAACTGTGTTGAAACCACCGTGGCATTAGCCTGATATCTGGGGCATCAAAGATGCTCTTCGGTCCTATACTGCAAAACTAACCTCGTGCTTCTGGATGAGATGATCGAGGTAGTAGACAAATTTGTCTACTTGGGCAGTTGTATCAGCCCCGGTTGTCTAGCCAGAAGGTATATTTCCATTCACATTTGGAACGTCAGAGCAGCTTTTGCGAACTTGAATCAACTGTGACATCAGCTCATTTGTCAGGGGTCGGCTTTACAGTGCGGCGGTGGGCTTCATAATACTACATCGGTCAGAAATCTGGCCGGTGCATACAGGGTGTGTCTGACCATCGACACTTGCGGAGCAGTGTTTGCTCGGACAAGACAACGAAAACGATGGAGCGACAGGATCACCCCTGAAGGAACATTCTGCGTACATGATTTTCAGGTTGGTATGAAAGAGGGTGAGAGCGAGATTTTATGGGCTGTACAAGCTGCTTCATCTTCAGACCAGTAAAACAATTTATGTCCCAAATAAGGCGACGTTTGAGCAAATGTCGATGGTAGTCAACCGGTTGCTGGTTGGGTGGATTTACTCTGTACCTGTGGGTGAAATATGGTAATGTATATCCAACATACGTCTATTAATATTAATAACGTATGGTATAGTTTCGACAAAATGTGGCACTGCTCAGCGGAGGTAAATACCAACCAGAGCAGCCTCCGTACTTTTACATAACTGCTTTCATTTTGTGTAGAAGCAGACGAATAGGTGAGTCGCTTCTGTCAGCTCCCAAAGTGACCCTTATCACTGCCGCCGTGGAGATGAGACCGTCCTAACTAACGTTTATGAGGATTAGTGCAGAACTTCTGTAGAAGGTATAGAGAATGCCCTATACGCTGACACAATAACCACCAAGGAGTTATCGTGAATGACTGAGAAATACATTAAAATGCACAGTCATGAGAAAAACTGAAAAACAAAACAACCCTATCAAGTGTCCGTGTCGCTTGCATACTCGTTGGCGAATGCCAAGTGCCGCGTATTTACTCAGCACTTACTGACTAGTCTGCAACATACAGAGGACCTTGCAACAGACGACACCTGAAGGGTCGCAGAAACAAAATGTAAAATTGGAACACGCGCCTTTCGCGGAATCCCTTCAGGCTGTCGTGCTCAGGAATGTCGATTCAGTTTGTCATTGAATTCAGATGGGCCGGTGGTTATGCATACCAGTGCTAAAGCAAAGGCACGCTGATTCGATCTGACCGGTATATTATCTATCTGGAAGTATAGCCGTAGATTCATGAGCAATGCGTATAATCACGAACATTAATTTTGAGCCGCAAATTCTGCTACTCAGATAATTATTGCTTAAGGTATTCACTTTAATACACGCCGGCATGGTACATGCCTACATAGCTAGTTCACGTGTATATGCACAAACACGCCACCTGCTTACGAAGCACATAAAAGTCTGATAATGCCGAGAAGTGGCGTTTGCTCTAAAAGCTTATAACCGGTAACTGATCAGGTGGCCGTCGAGCTGGGCAATTGATTTGCAAACGTTTCGTCACCATTCGATGTGACATCTTCAATGCGCTATTGGGTGGGTAGTCCCAATAGCCGAATAGCCGTGGGCTATTCGCACAATGGAATCGATTTCTCGAAAGCTACGACGTTTTTAGGGTTGCCACTTCATGGTGTAGAATGTCTATGTATAATGTACATGTACATGCACTGTGCCTACCTACCTACATTAATGATTTGTTTAAGTGTGCGAATCTTCAAGGTCAACAAACACTGCGGACTGTGAATACGTTACCTGTAACGCAATTGAAACTAGACTGTGCTTGCTTACACGTGTTTATCATATGACCTAATACATGTGCATCTCTCTTCTCTATTACAGGTATACCCGACGAAACCCATTGACTGTTTCCATACCATGTTGTTTGATTTTTGTACACAT